>JAOXJP010070605.1:0-15315 GCA_025762735.1 Platanus orientalis
TTTACAAAGACTTGAAGGCTTAAGGCATACTTTCCAGTCTCTCCATCAACCATAGTTCGTTGCTAGAGAGAAGAAGATTTCTTGCATCTTAGAAATACGCCACACATCTGTCCTTCAGAGCGAGATTCACGGTGTTTCTCTCCATTTTGGATTAAGCACGAAGCCCTAAAGAGAAGTGATTCCCCTACAGTCAAGCATCATCAACACCTGAATCCGAGAAACACGCCGTCAAGCCTTTGGACTCTGTTGACGAGAATGAGAGGTTTTACTCTTTTGTAAAAGAGTGTAAAATCAAAGAGTTATATTCCATTCATTTATTACAAATATTCATTTATTGATTTTGTTACATATTTTTTGTGTTGCAGATTTACGCATAAAATTTGTGTCTACAAAATTCTGGTACGCCCAGTGGGACACTCTTTCCCCTCATCTCTTAAGTCGACGTTCAACCTCTACATATCATAATCTATTGCATTAAAGAAGAGCTTTGCTATTGTAGCTGACGCTACTGCCATTGGAGGCAAGAAGAAAGCCTCTGGTAGCTTTAGCTCATCCACCACCATCCCTAAAGCCAATCGTGAGCCCCCTGTGAACCCGTAACAAGACGAAGAGCAGGACCTCTTGCTTAGTTGAGCCTCTCAACCATTATGGAAAGAAGCGCTCTACCAAGAAGGACCCATCTCATGAGACATCTAGTTAGGAGAAGACTCCACTAGTTAAGGTGGTATCACCTTTGCTTGAAATAAGTGAAGATGTTAGCTTCTGGCTGTCAGACGCTCATTCCAGCATTGGATCTAGGTCTGGATCCTGTTCCGGATCTCCATCCTGGAAAATTGTCTATATAATTTCCCAATTATATTCTGTTGTCATGCTTGCAATGATGACAGGAACCGCAATAGTTGAGGAACAACTTGCTTAGATAACTATGGTTGTTGTCAAACTGATAAGGACAGTGGAAGAGAAAGATCTTCAAATTATTAACTTGATGAACAAGTTGGAACAACAAAATCCAATTGGATCAAGTCATGGTCCTTCTCATCCGCTAGGTTTCACTCCACAAAGGAACCTGGGAAATCAAGAGCAGGAAAACACAACCTCGAACTAGAATACTCAAGATTCGATGCAACATACTTCTGTTGAATCCCTCTCCATACAACAACTACAGAATGTGATCGCAGATGTGATCCGTGCTCAAGATGGAGGCCCAACCTAAACTTCCATGGTGTATGTCAAACTCTACAACCAGTGTATTGAGGTTATGCACATGCCAGCAGGGTATCAACCTCTTAAGTTCCAATAATTCAATGGAAATGGTATCCCCAAACAACATGTGACTCATTTTGTCGAAACATGCAACAATGCCGAGACTTTTAGAGATCAGATGGTGAAGCAATTTGTTTGCTCTCTTCGCAGAAAAGCTTTTGATTGGTACAGTGATCTTGAAGCTAATTCCATTGATAGTTGGGATCAACTGGAACGGAAATTTCTCAATCGTTTCTACAACACTCTTCGGACAGTGAGCATGACAGAAATTGCTGCTTCCTAATAGAGGAAAGATGAACCAGTCACAGACTACATCGAACGCTGGAGAATCCTTGCTCTTAATTGTAAGGACAGGCTGTCTGAAGCTTCGACAATTGACATGTGCATCCAGAGAATGCATTGGGCTTTACATTATATCCTCAAAGGGATAAAGCCCCATACATTCGAGGAGTTGGCTACCAGGGCCCATGATATAGAGCTCAATATTGTTGCCCATGGAGATCCTAGGTCGGGGGATGCTCGAAAAGAAAAAGAGAATAAGGAATTCAAGAGAGAGGTAAAACCCTCTAAAGGCAAGAAGGCTATGATAGTCACAACCAAACCTGTCAAGATCTTTAGAAAGAAGGAAGAAAGTAAAGCCAATACATCCCAAGACAAAGGGAATGCCAAAATGTCTTTGAAGGAGCTCGAAGCAAAGGTATATCCTTTTCCAGACTCTGATATCTTAGGGACGCTTGATGAGCTGTTGCAATTGAAGCTGATCGAGCTCCCACTTCAAAGTAGCCTGAAGAGATGAGTCGTGAGAATGATCCAAAATACTGTCGCTATCATCGGTTAGTTAATCACCCAATTGAGAAGTGTTTCGTCTTGAAAGAAAAGATCATGTACTTGACATGACAATGAAAGATTGAAATTGACTTAATGGAGGATGTAGCAGCTACCAACATGACAATAGTCACTTTCGGCTTATTCAGTCTCATTCCTGTATCAAGCTCATACATGATGCCGGTGTCACCTTCTCAAGATACAAAGGTGTTCGCACTGCCACATCAACTCACATTTGGGTCTTTAGACTCCATCACTATCAGCCACATTGTAGAGACTTCATCTAGCCAGGGGCAATCTGTGTGTCATTCACAAAGACAAGAGCAGCAAGCTCCCTTTATTGAAGGAGTACGTTCTGGAGGTGAAGTGGCACCTTTTGATGATGAAGGTTGGACTGTAGTTACCCATCGTAAGTGGAAAACTCAATATCTTCAAACTCCATTTGAGCCAAGGCCCAGACGACACTGAAGGAAAAGGAAACCCAATGCTGGAATAAAGAAGAAAAAGAAAGGAGTAAGGAAGAACCAAGAACAAAAAGTTCCACCTGCCGACCTTAAAGACATTTTCAAGCAGTCGCCTCGCATTCCAGTAACTCTTTTAGAGTTCATGCCAAAGGAATTTCTACAAAAAGAATCTGTAGAAATTCATGTTGTCTCTTGTTATGCAATCCATGAAAGGGAGACATCCAAGGACAACGTTAATGATGTGTCTGATGCAGATTCTATTTCCTTAAACAATGAGAAACAAATTTTAGGTGATAATCTTCTTAAATACTTGAAAGAAAACTCAGATGCAGAAAAAGAAAATTCCCCTACTAGCAGTAAGCTAGAGCTAAATACTTCTTGTATGGCTACAATTATATTCACAGATGATGATCTGCAACTTAGTTCTCACCCACACAACAGACCCTTGTACGTTTCAGGGTATATGCTCGAACACAAAATTTGTCCCATCTGGCTTGATTTTAAAAAATGCAACTCGGTAAACACACATGAAAAGCGAGACTATAATAGTAAAATATATGGAATTAAGTACCAATATCTATCTAGATGGAATAAACCCATGTGATGCCACTGTAAAAACTTTTTGACAGGATGCTCACCCAATTTTTTTGGAAGTTCTTTTCACCAAGTCTACACCGGAATAGATCTAGTAGATTGGTGTCTTTTCCAATCTTTGGTTGGATGGAGCTGTAGATCATCTAATTGACCTGAGGGCACAAAACAATGAGCATGTGCGCCATGTACATCAATACAATAGTCAAGATGACCTTGAGACTAAAAGAGCATGAAAAAAATTAAGTTCAAGGTCTGCACTCAATTCACATGCTCACGCATAACAAAACATTAAGTGCTCCAATCTACACTCGTTTTTGTAGTTAACCTAGAATGGAAGAGTGCAAAAGAAAACAAAAATAAAGATGCTTATTCAATTAGTATAATCAAATAAAAAAGATCAATCGCAAATTACATCTTTGATCCAAACTATTTCTTTTTACCTGTCACCCCAGCAACCACCAGCAATGGTGTTTGAAACAAATAGCTAAGAATCACATAATAGGTGATGAGGAAATCATGGCTGAGAAAGGGAATGGTGTCTATTTGGAGTCCATTTATGCTCTAGTCTAGTTTTCTTTATTTATTTATGTTTCTTGTAGTGGGGCGGGGGGTTAGTATTTATTTGTTTAATTAGGAGTTTTATGTCTTTATTTATGGGGTAAGGGTAATTTTGTCATAGGAGCATGGGGCTTAGGGGGAGGGGGTTAGTATTTATTTGTTTAATTAGGAGTTTTACGTCTTTATTTATAGGGTAAGGGTAATTTTGTCATAGGAGCATGGGGCTTAGGGGTATATTGGAACACATACATATTTAATCATAGTAACCTAGGTGTAGGAGAGTTCTATATAACCCCACGACCAGGTTTTCTTTACTTATAAATTTTTGAATAAAGTTGGAACATGAATTGCTTCTCTCTTCTTCTTTGTATTGCAAGATGGAGACCCAAAACCTTGAAAATGGAACTAAGCCCCCACCTAGTTTAACGTTAGTAGTGGAGATCATTCCCTCTCCTTGGGTTAAAGGTCTCTCTCCTCTTTTTTTTTTTTTTAATGTTGAAGTCCACTCTTTATATAAGATCGATTACCAGCATCACCTATTCGGGTTTTTGATCAGGAATTCATTTCCATGACATTCACCAAGGCTGTACGATCCTAATAGAGTTGGAAGACAACACCTGAGTCCACTTCCAAAAGAGTTGTAAGAGGTTTTCCCAGCATTAGGCGTAAAATCAGCATTCTGAGAGTTTGTAGGAGATCGACCTCCCGTTGCAACTGACCACACCTTTGGGTGTTTTAACCTTTCTAGAACCTGCTACACCCCTGTACGATCATGGAGAACCATGCCTTCACCCACAAAATTCATCACTAGTCAATTTTCTACCATCTGGAATAAACCGCGGCGTGAAACAGAGGAAACAGACAACTTCACAAGAACAGCCCCTGCTCCCCCATCTTCCAGGCTTTGCAAGGTTTGCTTTCCCCAGGGTATTATAGACCTCCTTACGATCCTAGGGTTGGTAGTAGCAGGTCATAAAAGTTCTTCACATCAATTCCACAAATGGGCCTATATGCAGCTGGCGGTAATCTTGTATTCTAGACATTTTTTGCAAAAATGGACATCAACATCACATGACTCAGATTTCTTTCGATTGGGGTATTCTAGGATACTTATAGACCCTTGGGCGACCCTACAGTAACAGTCTCCCATCCGGAAATTTTTTCTTATTCAAAAACCCAATCTTGGGTTTTCCTGTGGCTGGCAGCACCACCTACTGCAAAACTGATTTTGAAAAAAAATTTTCTATCCCAAATTTTTTAGACTCCTTTAAAGAATCTGATAGCTAGCTTGTCTAAAGACATCAAGGACATCATACAATCTTAATTCAGGTGATATTTATCCTATTTGACTCCCTTTCCTAAATTCCTACATGGTAGTAACTGATATGGTTGTATGACATATGCTAGAGGACTCATCTGTTCTTCCCGAATAGACTCACAGCTCTTTAGACTTATTTCCTAAGCACAAATCAACCCCAAACAGTGCTTAATTGTTTGCTATACTAAATTCCAACACCTCTTTGTTAATTCTCTTTGTTAGTGTCAAGTTTTAGACACTTTTCTACCAGGTTTTAAGCATCAGACTTCTGGGACAGCAGCCACAATATTTTGTTCCCTTAATTTAATTGGCTTATTTAAATAATTGTTTATGTCCTTTATTAGTTTATTATTTTGCTAACCCTAATTCCTTTCATGCATATAAATATGACTTAAAGAATCATCTGAATTAGTGTGTGAACTTGCAAGTAAGTATCTTGTTTATTTTTTCCTATTCTTGTAGCGATTTTATTCCTATCTTTTATGTACACACTCATTACCCTACATGAATACTACATCAACAGGTTAAGAGCATATCTACCATGGGGCACTGTAGCAGTATACTTTTCGTTAAGGGGGTTCAGGGGGCACCACTACAAGATGGGTTAATGCTTATGGGGGACTCAGTCCCCCTGTTGTACTTGTAATGTCTTGCTGTCTGGAGCTTCTATTATATTTGGAATCCAATTTGGAGAGACTGATTAACCAAAAACCAAATACTAACACCACTTAAACGAAGTTGCGGGACTTGCTTGGATGTCTCCAGGGAGTCCAAAATAGGTCTAACCACATCTGGGAAGAAGATGCCTAAATTTTTCGAAATGAATGAGCAGGTTAGATGAACTAATGCCCAAAAAAGAATCTCAAAAGAATCCACGTGGAACAATATTTCTTATTACCCAAATGATCAGAGGTGCAAAAGAACATTATAGTTTCAAGAGTACAAATTAACCATTGAAGCAAGAACTGAAGAAGGGTCTTGGACTTACTTCACCAATTAAGAGAGAGAGAGAGAGAGAGAGAGAGAGAGATGAAATTAAATGAAATTAAATTAATTCTCAAGGGAATACAGGAACATGCAGCTTTTTCATTTCCATAATGTAAACCCTACAAATTCAAGAAGAAAATCCATGAAGAAAAGTACCCAAGCCTTATTAGATCCAAGTTAAAGCGACCTAAACTTAACAACCCCCTCCCTAATAAGTGGTACATAGTTTTCAGTTTCAATTTGCTGCATTAATCAATGTAAGGGGACTGCAAATCATCTGTTCTTGCACTGTCCTCAGGCTGATGCCATGTGGTCTCTCTTTTTGCACGGATTTGGGGTGTTATTGGGTGATGCCCAACTCAGTAAAAGACATACTCCTTAGCTAGTATTTCATCCATGGATCTTGTACTTCATCCATCATAACCTGGAAATGGAATCTTGAATATTTTGCTTATAATTTTTCCTTCATGTATGTCTTTCCTTTCTCATATCAGTAAAATATTCTCATTACCAATCAATAAAAACAAAAATAAAAAAAATAAAACTCTTTTGATGCATGGAGGCCAAAACTGCCTTAAGAGAGAAAAAAGCTAAGCAGACAAATTATTCAAAGAACAAAGTATAAGCATCACTAGTAAATTCTAAGTGTCAAGAAGGCATAATTTGCAACAGTTGGACTAGAAATAAAAGATTAAGCCTTTCTGCTTCGTTGTGAAATCCCCCAGCTGTCCCCAGAACAGATACCTCTGTAACCAAGAATAAGAAAGGTTGTCTTTTTAGAAGGAGATGTGAACAATCACATCACTTGGATAATAGTCATTTAGCACCTAACAAAACATCAACACTTAAACACCTGTAGATTTCTTGTCAAACAGTGAACTTGTAATCAACAAATGATGATAGTTATGAAATAACATTAACTTTCTATCATAATCTTAGTTGAAGCTTTAAGCCCTTTGCTATGGATTTCCACTCAAACCATAATCTTATAACTGCCCCTAATGGAGATGCATTCTTATAATTTCCCTTACAGTCGGGAGAGGCTTATTCTTTAGTGGAATGGGATTTGGAATGGGGTAAACTAATACGTGAAGGGGATTTGCTTAGCAGGTTGATCATTGCACCAAACTCCTTTAATCTTTTCACAGCCATGAGACACCATGGTGTGAATCAATCCCGCTCATCTTAATACTAGGGCAGACAGGTGATTGTAGTTCTTTCAGGGTAACCTTTGTGGATTTTTCTTCTCCAAGAGATCCATGTGTGGATAGTTTCTGTATTATGTATGAAAAGGTACCTTAAGCTTGGAGTTACTGAGATATTCATAGATTATAGTCTAGTATAATTTTTTGATTCATATGAGAAAGTAGGATAAGGAATATATAAAAAATGATTCATTTGTTGCTAAAGGTATTCTTTCCTAGTGTTGTATAACCTAGCTTCATGTAAAGAGATGTTGGAAAATGCAAAATTCAAGCAGCAGTCCCCTAAATTCAACAAGAAAATAGTCTTCTCCCAATTAACTTAGTTGTTGATTTACAACAGAAAGATAAATCTTTTTTGGGACCTCATGTAAAGCTGGATATGATATCTTTCCCACTTATAGACTCACAGAGATTTGACACTCACAGGCACGCCTCCAGGTTCCTGAAGTGGTCCTCCAACAAATATTATCACTTAGCAGCCTTGATGTGGAGCTATATAAGTATGCCTAAGACATCTTTGTGCATCAACGGATATATCTCATGCAGAAGTTGTTTGAAAGGGTTAGTCTTCATTTCTCTTTATATGACTCCCTTACCGATGCGCCAAGGCCCGCCCTCATTTCTTTTTATATGACTAAATTTTTTAAAATTAGCCCTTTGTCTCACATCACCTTTTGTGTCATGAATTGTGTAAAAGCATTTGCACCAAGTCAACAAAGCCTTATCCCAAGTACTTGGGAGAACATTTGCACCACATGAAGAAAAGTTATAACATCTGACTTGTGGTTTAGTTGTGCTTAGGTACCAAGGCAGATTACTGTTCATCTAAGCTGCAAACTTAAGTTTAAGAAGATAAAAATATTTCTTTATTCCCCTAATCATTTTGGAATATTTTTTTGAAGATGGTGGCAGCCAGTAAACTTTCTCTAGCAGAAATGGTGGGTAGACTCGATGATAGAAAAGGGACAAGGAAATAGTAAAATAGAGAACATGCTTTCCAATTCTGGAATGATAGGATCTCTTGACCTAGGACAAAGCAAAACAGGGATAGGGCCTGTGTTTAATATGTTAATTACATTTTCAGAATACATGGCAGCTCCAACTGGATCTCCAAAACTATTATGTATTGAGGTATTATTTCTGATCTTTCCTCCAAGCTTGCTTGCATTAGTTGGTTAGGATACAGTTAAGGGACAACTAAAAACTTGAAAACATTTATGTGGATCATAAATTTTCTCTACAGAGAGGTCCTAATAAAGATTTAACTTTCTGTAAGGAAAACTACTCGGCAGCTAAGTTTTAACATGGTTCAATCATTTTAAAAAGGAGAATGATTGTCTGTGTTGACACAGACCTCTATAAGCGTGCATTGATTGACACGTGATGGGTTTTTGAATTTGGTCTCTTTTTTAACACCTACTTTTTCATCAGAACACTTTTTTGGACGTTTTTAACCCCCAAACACAAGTTATGTCAGCTTATCATTCACCATACACACTACAGACACTTTTCATCACAGATAATTTTTTTCCTTTTAAAAAGAGATTTAACTCTGTTCTAAATCAGTAAGCACATAGGTTCTCAAAAATTTATTAATATCCATTACAGCAGCTGATATCTCTACAGAACACAACTTGAAATGAAATCAGTGATTTACAGTAGATACTTGAGTGAGAGAAAAACCTGAATCCTTGTATCACACTTGTTCGATGGGACCTCGAGTCGTCTACTCTGCTTTCCTTCTCACACTGACAACATTTAGGATCTTGGCAACCTTGAACCCCAAATCGGGATTGGGGGGATATTAGGGTTGGTGGAGAAAAGGGATGGAGAGTGTGAAATGGCCCCCTGTAACAGAATCCTCTGAACCCAACATTAGCAGCGGGTTGATCTTCTCCTGTTTTGAACCCTAATGGTGAGAGACAAAGGACAATCATCGTTAGCTGCTGCTAATAGAGAAAAAAGATTGAGAAAGAAACAAAGCAATACAGGGAGAAAGAATGAGAGATGGAGAAGAAAGAGAGATAGATAGAAAGAGAGGAAGAACGAGAGAGAGAGAATGGGAGAGCAGAGAGTAACATGGACTCACCTTACCAGCCAGCTTCAAACTCTAACCAAGATGAAAGAGGGTATTCTATTAAGAAGGGGAGAGGAGAAGATCAGAATAGCCATGTGAGAGAGGTGAGGGGTTTATTTCCTCAAGAAAGACTTTCCACATACCCGTGCCTTGTAATTTGGAGGTTTGAAGTGCACCCCGCAACAGCGGTTTCATTGAAACTGTGAGATTTGGAGGTATGTATTGTGCCTTATAACGGTGGTTTTTCGAAACTGCATGAAGAAAAAGAAATTTACTGCCACTCAAAAAGCAAACCGTTGTTATAACTACCATGTTTCCGAATCTACACATGCGGTCGGAAAAGCGCGGGCATAACCAACTTATACAATCGGTTTTTCCGACCGTTGCTAAAACAACTGATGGAATAGCTTAAAGTTCTTGTAGTATTAGGATAGGCTCTTAACCTTTGGAATCGTAACATTCCACCACGCTTTGTAGCCGACGACCCACTCTGTGCAACACTCGGTCTGGCCTCTCATCCAAGTAGCCCTTTCCACCCGTAGCGGCTTTCACTCTAGCCAGGTAACCCTTTTCACCTTTTTGTGATGATTTTCACTTTAGCTCCGGTAGCCCTTTCCACACCATAGCGACTCTCACTCTGGTCCAGGTTGTCCTCTCCATAGGTCGTCCGTCCGTGACTCAAACTTAAGACGTGGTGTTGACTCTAATACCAATTGTAAGGTTCCCAAATGGTTTTCCCCTTACTCTTCAGAGAAGATGTAGAACATGTTGGCTTCTTCAAGGGAGTCAATCCTTCAATTCAAAGATAACAAGGAAACAAACATTTTTCTCCTCCTCCCTTATTTTATTCACATCCATTATTTAAATACAACTCAACAACCTTCATGCATATCCACTCAAGATACATTTGATTTACAGTAACGATTGACTACCAATCTTTAATCCTTAGACTCAACAAACCTATCTAAACAACCTTAATTGACCTTATCCTATTTAAACAACATTGATTCAATAGCCTTAGCTCTTCACTGATTCAATCTGTACTCAACAACCTTACAACATAGATACGTAATATTCCCTTTCCCTTCAAAAAACCCCGTCCTCAAGGTTAAATAAAAAATGTATGTCTGTCATCCTGATGAATCTCTGTACTTCGTTCCTTCTATTGGCTTTGTATCCATTGTAGGATCGAATTCATTTGGCCCTTTAATTAAGAAATTTTTTTGTACCTTACATCTATATTCAAGATAAAATGTAAGTCGTTTAATTAGTGCAAGTCCAACTAAAGCTTTAATAGATGTTGTAGTTGGTTTGAGACAGTTCGGACAATTGATCTGACATGAGATGACACATTTTTTCTCTTGTAAACGGGTTAACCCAAAGGTAGTGGATAAAATGGTAGGCTTAAACATCTTTACATTGTACCGAATTTCCTCATTTATGCCGCTTAAGAAGTAACTTATCATGAAGGGCTCCCTTAACCCCATAGTCCTGTTGGCAAAAGCTTCAAATCGAGTCTGATAATATTTTACTGACGAAGACTGACGGAGCTTGGTAAGCGATTCCGTTAAGTCGTCGTCGTATTCATTAGGACCAAAACAGGTTTTAAGGGTATTGATGAAATCGTCTCAACTAACCAAAGCGGTTAAGTTCTCCATCCATTTGAATCATGATATCGCCTTCCCTTCCATGTGAAAAGATGCAATGGTCAATTTTTGATGTGGGAGAGTCTGATGTTATGCGAAGAACTGTTGGGCATGATAGGTCCACCCCAACGGGTCTTCTCCATCGAACCTAGGGAAGTCTAAGCGGGTGGTTCAAGTTTAAATACCAGAGGATTCCACTTGCCAATCATCTGCATGTGAGTTGATGGATTTGCCATCCGAAGGTTCGCCCTCCACACGTTGTTGGGTACAAGTCATATGTTCATAGCCTGTGGCAAGAGCTCCTAATTGTTGCACCATCTCATCCAAGACCCTCTGTTGAGACTCTTGGGTTTCCTTCAAATGATTCATTGAATCAGATAGTTGTGCAAGCTTGGAACCATTTGCCATGGTAGGAGCGACCGACTTTGATACCACTTGTAAGGTGTTCCCAAATGGTTTTTACCCTTATTATTTAGAGAAAGTGTAGAACAGGTTGGCTTCTTTGAGGAAACCAGCCCTCCAATTCAAAGATAACAAGGAAACAAATGTTCTTATTCTCTTTCATTTTTTGTTTCCTTCTCTTCCCTTATTTCATTCACATCCATTATTTAAATACAATTTAACAGTTTTCATGTGTATCCACTCAAGATACGTTTGACTTACAATAACGATTAACTAACAACTTTTAACTCTTAGACTCAACAAACCTATCTAAACAACTTTAACTGACCTTATCCTATCTAAACGACCTTAACTCAATAGCCTTAACTCTTGACTGATTCAAACTGGACTCAACAACCCTACAGCATAGACGCATAACATCGATGGAGAAGACCTGTTGGGGTAAACTTATCGTGCCCCATTAGTTCTTTGCATACCATCAGACTCCCTCACATAAAAAATTGACCATTGCATCTTTTCAAATGGAAGACAAGGTGTTATCATGGTTCAAATGGATGGAGATCCCAAGCGCTTTGGTCAATTAAGACGGTTTCATAAGGGCCCTTGAAACCCGTTTTAACCTTAATGAACATGACGACCCAGTGAAATCACTTACCAAGCTCCGTTAGTAAAAGATTATCAAACTCGACTTGAAGCTCTTACTAATAGGACTACGGGGGTAAAGGATCCCTTCATGATAAGTTGCTTCTTAAGCGGTCTAAATGAGGAAATTCAATACAATGTAAAAATGTTTAAATTGACCACTTTATCCTCTACTCTTGGGTTAGCCCGTTTACAAGAGAAGAAACATGCCGTCTCATGTCAAATTGAACATTTAGATTGTCTCAAACCAGCCATAGCATCTATTAAAGCTTCAGTTGGACTGTCACCAATTAAACGGCTTACACCAACTAAAATCCAAGAAAGATGTGCACATGGGTTGTGTTATCATTATGATGAAAATTTTCATCTTAACCATAGATGTAAGGTACAAAAGATTTTTTTAATTGAATGACTAGATGAATACGATCCTACGACGAACACGAAGCCAAAGGAAGGAACAAAGTATGAAGATTCATCGGGATGATTGACGTACATTTTTTATTAAACTTTGAGGACAAGGTTTTTTTAAGGTGCAGGGAATGTTATGTATCTATGTTGTAAGGTTGTTGAGTCCAGGTTGAATCAGTGAAGAGTTAAGGCTGTTGAGTCAAGATTGTTTAGATAGGATAATGTCAGTTAAGGTTGTTTAGATAGGTTTGTTGAGTCTAGGGGTTAAAAGTTGTTAATCACTCGTTATTGTGAGTCAAAGGTATTTTGAGTGAATACATATAAAGACTATTGAGTTGTATTTAAATAATGTATATGAGTGAAATAAGGGAGGAGAAGAAAAACATGTGTTTCTTTGTTATCTTTGAATTGGAGGACTAGCTCTCTTAAAAAAGTCAACCTGTTTTACACCTTCTCTAAAGAATAGGGGGAAAAAATCATTTGGTAACCTTACAATTGGTATTAGAGTCAACACCACATCCTGAGGTTGAGTCATAAAGGGATGACCAGTGAAGAGAAAAACCTGAACCAGAGTGAGAGTTGCTACAGTGTGGAAAGGGTTACCTGAGCTAGAGTGAAAGCCATCACAAAAAGGTGGAAAGGGCTATCTAGCCAGAGTGAAAGCCGCCATGGGTGGAAATGACTACTTAGACAAGAAGTCATAGTGAGTGCCGCCTGAAAGTGGGCATCCAAGCCGTCAAGACGTCGACTGCGGAGTGTGGTGGAATATTACAATCCCAAAGGTTAATAGCCTAGCCTAACGCATTTCCATCAGTCCTAGGGCTTTTGGCGTATTGGTTAGGTTCGTAACAAACTGCATCTCTCTATAAGCACTTCTTGAGCTTCTACACCCTTCAACTCCAAACTAAACTAATATATCCTCATTTTAATATCCTCATTTTAGAGTGATCAAGAGAATGAAAATGACAAACACCTAAATTAATTCCAAAGCCATTGGAAAAAAAATAGAAGAAATATATAGAAAGAAAAAACCAACATAAGAATTGTGTCCTCATTTTAATGCGATCAAGAAGAACCCAATTAAGTCAGTAGCCATGATTTGATCGTCTAACTTCCCAGACTATTTTTAACCCAACAAAATTGATCACTAAAGAATTTATGAAGTTGTCTCAATCCCCACCTTCAGTGTAAAAATAATAATAAATCAATAAATCATATATTAAGAAGCTCACCATCAAGAAGTTGATAAGGAAATGCCTCGTCAGTGGTGGAAGCCAGTATGATGATTTTGCAACAAAACTTTATATTTGACAAACAAAACTCTACACAGACAGAATGAGATGGAAAGAAAAAACACACACACTTATATTGGTTGGAGAAAAACCCGAATCGGTGGTTCGTAATCTGCACTAAAAAAAATTTGAGCAATAAAAGGCTAGGGCTAGGTTTCGAGTAATGTGACTTTAGCTTAAGAGAGGGTTGGCCATCACCTTCAAGAATTCCCGAGAGAAGATGAAATTAGCTGGGAGTAGAGCTTTGAATCAGCCGAGTTTTGCAGTCGAAAAAATCTGAAATCGAAACCCCCAAACCTAGCATTAAACCTGCAATAAAAAAAAAAAAGAGGATTCATTTTCTGGTCATTGTCCACGAGTTTCCACGAATGCACCATCTCCCTCCACAGTGTAGGTATGCTTTGTGCGTGACAACTTTACCAAAACACTATACCACTATTTATTTATTTATTTATTTATTTTGAGAGGGGGGGGGGGGTGGACCCCTTTGGCTATATTATGAGTGGCTTCTCTACATGCATACCGAAAATTGATGAAAGTAGACCTTTACTTCTACATCTACTTATTTTTGTGATGAAAATGTGTCTATAGTGTGTATAGTGAATGATAAGCCGACATGTGTTGTGTTTGGGGTTCAAAAAGTCCCACAAAGTGTTCAGATGAAAAAAGAAATGAAAAGTAAGTGTTCAAAAAGAGACACCACCCAAGAACAGAAAACAAAAAAACAAGAGACACCACCAATATGTGCCAATCAATGGTACACCTATAGAGGTCTGTGTCAACACAGACTATTATTCTCCCTATTTATATTTACCTTTTGAGCCATATTACATTGAACGTTAGTTGCCCAATAGTTAGTTTTTTATTATACGAATATGACCTGCTCAAGATATGGCCATCACTTTCATGCCAAAAATTAAAAAGAATTGGCCATCTAGGTTACTCAGTTTTTTTTTTCCTTGATTTTTCCGTTACGAAGTCGAAGAGCCCGAAAACTCTCCCAACAAACACCACCTGGGCACTCCCAGAATACATGAGGATCATGATGCAGACCTCTCTTAGACATGTCAGGAGCATGGCTATTAAAAAGTTTGTTAACGTGATGAATATATACAATACCAAAAGATGATATTAAGGTTTTATAATTCAGAAAAATGTTACGGAGGTGCCAAGGACATGAGATGCACTATTAAGAATGGGCACCGCTAAGAGAGAGTTGGACAGAATCAATAAGTCTGTCGCTTTGACATAGCCTACCAATTTAACGCCCCCCAAATTAGCCTCCATTTTTGCATCCAACAGAGACAACCATCTTCCTTTCTTGCAAATTGCTCATTTCTACCTTCATTGTCAACCGCCACCGCACCCACTGCTGCCACAGATTGTTCTAGGGGAGATGCCGCATCCACATTAACCTGCAAAAAACTATCTTGAAGATTTGGATGCACAAAAAATCAGTTTAGAATAAAAAAAACTTGGGTGCTCCTTTTTAGATTTCCTCTTAATCTGATCCAACTCTTTTTACATTTATAAGAATGATTCTTTTATTTTAGAGGGGTTAAAAAGAAGATGATTAAAAATTATGGAGTTCTTGTTTAACCATATAACCCAGTACATAATTGAAATGTTTTTTA
>JAOXJP010070616.1:0-15315 GCA_025762735.1 Platanus orientalis
GCTCGGCCAGCTCAATCATCATGCTGCTGGGTCGGCTCGGTCATCATATTGCTCGGTCGGCTCGGCCAACTCAGTTATCACGTTGCTCAGTTGGCTCGGTCATGATGCTGGTCGGTCAGCTCAGTTAGTTTAGTTTCTCATTACTGGGTTGGCTCGGTCATCATATTGCTCGATCGGCTCGGCCAACTCAGTTATCACGTTGCTCAGTTGGCTCGGTCATGATGCTGGTCGGTCGACTCGGTTAGCTTAGTCTTCTCGTTACTGGGTTGGCTCGGTCATGCTGTTCAGTTAACCCAATTGTCACATTACTCAGTCGACTTGATCATTACCTTGCTCGGTTGACTCGGTCATCATATTGATCGGTCGGCTCGGTCAACCCAGTCTTCAAGTTACTGGGTTGGCTCGGTCATGTTGTTCAATCGGCTCAGTCATGCTATTCAATCAGCTCAGCCATTCGATTCGATTGGCTCAGACATCATGTTGCTTGGTTAGGGGCTCAGACATGTTGTTCGGTCGGCTCGATCAGCCCAGTCTTCACATTACTGGGTCAGCTCGGTCATCATATTGCTCGGTCAACTCGGCCATGATGTTACTAAATCAGCTTAGCCATCCGATTCGGTCAGCGCGGACATCAATCAGCTCTGTCATCCAGTTCGGTTGGCTGGGACATTTGCGACTAGGTATTTGGTGCGAGTTATAACTGGTCTACTGATCTGGTTTGGGTAAGCCACTTGGTCCGCTTGGTTCATCGTCTCGGGCAGGATACATCATTATCATTTGCCCCCCATTCCTTAGACCGTCGGCTCGGTCGTTGGGAATGTGATAGTTTATTCGTCCCACTTATGCCCGAGACACTTCAAATTGTTGCATTTATGGCACATGCTTCATAGGGTCCCGTGACCGAGGTCATTCTTTTGGACTTAGCCATTTTCATGGTTAGTCCATCCTTGTGACTCTCGGGATTCGTTGTAGATCATGTGTAGACCAAGGGGTGGTTTTACTAGACTTCGTCCATTTTTCTGACTCCACTCGAGACGTTGATTGTAGACCGTTGTAGTAGACCAAAGGGTTGAATTATTGGACTTAATCCATTTTTACGACTTCACCGGGACGTTGAGTGTAGACCGTTCTAGATCGAGAGGTCAATTTACTGGACTTAGTCCATTTTTACGACTCCACTCGGGACGTTGAGTGTAGACCGTTGTAGTAGACCGAGGGGTTGATTTACTAGACTTAGTCCATTTTTACGACTCCACTCGGGACGTTGAGTGTAGACCATTGTAGTAGACCGAGGGATCGAATTACTGAACTTAGTCCATTTTTACGACTCCACTTGGGATGTTGATTGTAGACCATTGTAGTAGACCGAGGGATCAAATTATTAGACTTAGTCCATTTTTACGACTCCACTCGGGACGTTGATTGTAGACCGTTGTAGTAGACTGAGGGGTTGAATTACTAGACTTAGTCCATTTTTACGACTCCACTCAGGACTTTGAGTGTAGACCGTTGTAGTAGACCGAGGGGTCAAATTACTAGACTTAGTCCATTTTTACGGCTCCACTTGAGACATTGAGTGTAGACCGTTGTAATAGACCGAGGGGTCGAATTACTGGACTTAGTCCATTTTTACGACTCCACTCGGGACGTTGATTGTAAACTATTGTAGTAGACCGAGGGATCGAATTACTGGACTTAATCCATTTTTATGACTCCACTCAGGACGTTGATTGTAAACCGTTGTAGTAGACCGAGGGGTTGAATTACTGGACTTAGTCCATTTTTATGACTCCTTCGGGATGTGGATTGTAGACTGTTGTAGTAGACCGAGGGGTTGAATTACTGGACTTAGTCCATTTTTACGACTCCACTTGGGACGTTGATTGTAGACCATTGTAGTAAACCGAGGGGTCGAATTACTGGACTTAGTCCATTTTTATGACTCCACTCGGGACCATTGTAGATCGTTTGCTCTACACACATTAGCAAACACAAGAATTTCATAATATCATAATATGAATTACATGCTTATTGGTAGTACCTTTTTAATTATTTGATGTTCGATGGTCAGGACAATAGCTTGCCCCCCAATGTCTCCAAGTACTAAGTGTCTGCTCAGGGGGATGAATTGAGTAGGGTGTAGATTCAGGAATGACGGGCTAGTGTTCGTGCCTCTCTCGACTTGATCTTTCGGTCAGGCACTGCCCTCTTGGATCGTTCTTCTGGATTAGGGCTTAAGGGAGGACTATGAGGTATGTCTTGCAAATGGCAAAGGAAGATCGCAGGCATTGCATGGAGAGTTGGTCTTTTTGATGCCTTAAACTGTAAGCACTCACCAATCATCTTCTACAATTCCCTAAGTATCCCAATACCAACCACTTGCATATTGTAGCGGCAGCCTCTGTGCTTTGACAACTGCCCTATAGATTCTTCATAGCTTAAACCAGCCCACGGGGTAGAACCGGTGCATGTTTCCACCAGGGTGCAACCAAAACTTCAGGTATCTAACTCTGGCGAAATTCCAATTGCCTCATCTTAATGACTTCTTTAACGGTTCCCATGCCTTAGGAGATGTGTAGTGCAGACTCGGCATGGTGCAATCCCTCCAAAAAAGGATCGGATGGCTCTTTTTTTTTTGAGAAAAAAGCCACCACTGTTGATTTTTGCTCTTCAAATTCGGATGCGATCTACACTTAATTTTTCTCTATTTCTGCAGGTCTTTACACTCTTAGGTCTGTCACTCCCGGATCTTGTTTAAGCTCATGGGATTTGTCGGTGGATCCATGCGACAACATTTTTAGCGACGGATTCACCTATGGCTTCCGATGCGACCTCGTCTTTTTCGGCCTCAGCCGGGTCACTAAAATCAGCCTCAATCAAGCTGGGTACTCTGGTTCACTCTCTTCCTCCACCTAGAACCTCCCATACTTGGAAACCCTCGACCCCTCCAAAAATTCCATTGCCGAGTCGATCCCAACCTCGCTTTCCAACCCGATTCATATCCGCCGGCTCGCTCTCTCGAGAAATTTGTTCTCCGGCGAGATACCCACTTCGATTGGATATCTCTGTACTCTAGAAGAGCTCTATCTAGACAATAATCGTCTTTAGGGCCCAATTAATCCGGTAAACTTCAATGGTCTGAAGCCAACAACCTCTCCGGCGAGTTCCCTAATTTCGGTTCTCTCAAAAACCTATCTTTCTTAGACGCCAGCCACAATTAGTTCTCTGTCGGAGTTCTGGCGAGTTTACCTGCATCCTTGGTAGAAATGTCGATGAGGAATGACAATCTGAAAGGAAATTTCCCGGAGAACATCAACGCTTTGGGTTTTCTGTAGGTGATGGATCTGAGACATAACCAGCTTTTCGGCCCTGTTCCATCATTTTTGTTCGATCGCCCATCTCGGCAATAGTTAAGTCTATCGCATAATCGGTTTTCCTCTTTACCAGATCCCAGAAACAGGGGTATCCAGAGTGAGCTGATAGCTCTTGATCTAAGTTCCAACAAGCTTTAGGGATTGTTGCCCACTTTCATAGCGATGATGCCGAAGCTCTCTGCTCTCTCGTTAGAGAACAACAAGTTTACAGGGATGATACCCTCTCAGTATGCTCTCAAGGCTGTTTTTCCAAGTGTCGGGACTTCACTGTTTGAGAGGCTTTTGCTCGGAGGGAACTACTTGTTTGGGCTGATTCTAGGTCATTTAATGGCTCTGAAACCGAGTTTAACCATCATGAGTCTGGTCGATAACTATTTTTTTTGGTGCCCAGCGACGTTCTTCTTCTATCAAGGTGGGGTTCAGAAGTCGTTAATGGCATGTAGGAGCTTTGTACCTGTTACTATCATCAACATCAACATCAACATCAACTAATTTAATCACTTAAATCAAAAACAAAATATGGATTCGGATAGATTCATTTGAGAAATTAAACTAGAAAACAAGTGTGAGAAAGGGAATTTTAGTGAATTAATCGATCAGGCAGAGGTTTTGAGAAGAAATTGTAAGAGAGAGAGAGCGTAAAATTGTTGCAGAAGCTCTTAATTTCTCTGCATCCTCTGTTCCTATTCTACGATTACACCCCTTTTATCCACCCCAGCCTTCGGAGATCTCAGGCTAGTAGAGTTATAGTTATCTTCTTACTCCTCTAGTTCTTCATCTAGCCCCTTCTCATGTTCCGGAGGGGTCACTTCATTGTGCTCTAGGTCCTTGGAGGGTTGGCATTCAGAGCGTCCCATAAGCCTTCAGGCGAGATCTTGGTTTTGTTGCATGATCTCTTACCGACTTTGATTGAGGCTTTGGATCTCTTGTTTTAGAGTGATGATTGATAGCTTCTGCCTGCCTTTCATCACGATCACCTACAGATGTGGCATTTCGGTGTCTCCATCACGAAGCTAGTTTCAACCATATGACCTTTGTCTTACCGGAGAACACCTTCGTTTCCCACAGACGGCGCCAACTGATGATGCCGAAATTTGGATCATCAAGATGGCCGCCTGGTCATCCTGCTCCACAAACCTCCGGTCTGGTCCACCTGCAATCCATTAGAGGTAGATGTCGGTGTGGCGCCGACCATAGCCGCTCCAACAGTCAAGTTAGTAACCAGACCTTAAAAATCTTTTTGGTATTCTTTTTTGGGTTATTTTTGCATACCTTCTTCTTTGAGGTTCCCCTCTTTATATAAAGGTTCTCCTTACGCGTAGTGGACCTGGGCTCCGTATAAGCGCATGGTCCTTGTCAGGAATATTCTCCAAGTTAGTTAGAGGAACGTGGGTGAGTGGTGCATGTGTCAACATCGGGTTGATTGTTCCCCTGCGTCACTTTATGCCTTATAACTGCATTTCTATCTTGATGGCAGTTGGCACCTATCGCTCAAACGGTCATCATGTTGCTCGGCCAGCTCAATCATCATGCTGCTGGGTCGGCTCGGTCATCATATTGCTCGGTTGGCTCGGCCAACTCAGTTATCACATTGCTCAGTTGGCTTGGTCATGATGCTGGTTGGTCGGCTCAGCCAACTCAGTTATCACGTTGCTCAGTTGGCTCGGTCATGATGCTGGTCGGTCGGCTCGGTTAGCTTAGTCTTCTCGTTACTGGGTTGGCTTGGTCATGCTGTTCAGTCAACCCAATCGTCACATTACTCGGTCGACTTGATCATTACCTTGCTCGGTTGACTCGGTCATCATACTGATCGATTGGCTCGGTCAGCCCAGTCTTCACGTTACTGGTCGGCTCGGTCATGTTGTTCAATCGGCTCAGTCATGCTATTCAATCAACTCAGCCATCCGATTCGATTAGCTCGGACATCATGTTGCTTGGTTAGGGGCTTGGACATGTTCGGTTGGCTCGATTAGCCCAGTCTTCACGTTACTGGGTTGGCTCGGTCATCATATTGCTCGGTCGGCCCAGCCATGATGCTGCTCAATCAGCTTAGCCATCCCGATTCTGTCGGCTCGGACATTAATAAGCTCGGTCATCCAGTTCGGTCGGCTCGGACATCCGTGACCAGGTATTTGGTGCGAGTTATAACTAGTCTACTGGTCTGGTTTGGGTAAGCCACTTGGTTCGCTTGGTTCATCGTCTCAGGCAGGATACATCATCATCAAAGATTACCTCAGTAGCTGGTGCGTTCTCCTCCACCGTCTTTGCAAGCCGCTGAGTTGGTTACCGGTAAAGGGAGATGGACCACAACAGAGGGGAACAAAACCCTCGAACGTTTTGACAAGGGGACCAACGTTTTGACAAGGGACCAAAATATCTTTTATTTGTCTTTTATCACCTTGGTTTAACCTAACTAGAGGCATGGGACCCACAAAAAGTAATCCACATCCATGTTTTTCCCTCTCCAATTTTTTAAGCAACATATCATGAGACAAACCCTATCCTACGTTACCCAAACCAGTAATTGTTATAAGATCTTTTCCCTCCACGTCGATGAGAAATTGGAAATGCAATCATGTAAAGACAAAACAAAACCACAGGAGCTGTCTATCCCAATTGCTGAAAAAAGATGCTCCCCCATGGGGTAAAATTCACACTGCTGCTGTCTAATTCTTAAAAAGATGTTCCACCAAGCTTCCACCTCTCCAGATTCTGGGTTCCGGTCTTAGGATCCTTCAAACTGATGCCAGCAAAACTCAATGGGGCCAGTTCTTTACGAAGCACTTAAAGAAACCAGATATTCGTGCGGATATAAGAGCGGAACATTCTCAGAAGCTGAGCAAAAATACCATTCTACTTTCCAAGAAATCCTTGCAATCAAACGGGTCATTGAAAAATTCCAGTTCCACCTCATCGGCCATCATTTCACCATAGAAATGGATATGAGTGTTTTCCCTAGAATGTTGCAATTTAATAAAAAATTGTTGCCCAATCCACAACTTCTCTGGTGGGCACATTAGTTTTCCTAATAGGACTTTCAAACCAAAAACATCAAAGGAACCACAAATATCATTGCAGATTACTTCTCCCGAAAGCCTATCAATTCCCCATGCCCATTCCCCTTATCTACCCACTAGAACCTATCCATGACCTCCCCTTTGAAGTCCGGACCCAAGTTCTTGAATTCCTCCCAGCCAAAAGAAGCACTAATAACTTCCATCGATACCTTGAAATATCCATCTTCAACCATTGACGGATTTTCAAACACATCTCTCACCCAGATTATCCTTAACTAATCCCCCACTTTGTCCAAAATTACTACCATGTTCCAAAAGAGACTCTTTGTTACCTTTGGTACCTGTTTAAAGCCTATACCATAGCCTTCATCTTTGATATCTCACATCTTTTTGCTTACCTAAACTAGTGCCTCATCAATCTAGCCCTTACCCATAACCAAGCAGAGCTCATGAAATGGTTCCAATGGTTTGATCCTATCACAACATGGCAACAAATGCTACACGTCCATCATGTCAAGTATGCGGCCATCACCGTAAAAAATCCTACAGATATAATTAGGGATGACGAAGAGGAGCATGTGTACCATACTCATGATCCACAAGCATAAATCATTCAGTGGTACACGTATAACCTAGCAAACGAATTTGACTCCCACCTGACAGATTGGGTTATATTTAAAGCGAATATATGTTCGCTTAACAACACGGATTACGTAAATATCTCAGTCATCATTGCAGCAAATCCTTTTGGGAACCCATGGCATCCCATATCTCAGCGACTGTTCGACAGTCTCAAAGCATTCTTTAACCGAAGAGGATTCCTTGGTGATAACTCGGCCGAATCCTCTCCTTTTGTCAGACATTGGGATGACCCCACCGAAAGTGATAATGATTGATCTCACCTGGCAAACAAACCCATGTGCGCCCCTCAACCCGTCACATGGCTTCACACGTAGATTGCTTATGTGTTAACCTATGTGTTTATTTTATTTTGAATCTTTCTTTCAAATCCGGCCAGTTCCCTTATCTATAAAAGGCAGAGTAATCTTGTGTTTAAGGGAGACTGGGAGTGTTGTCTAGATTGCCCTCTTATGCTTTCAGTAATCTTTATGTTTCAAGTTCCTTATTTTTTAGTTTTGCTTTCAGTTGTAATGCACTTAGTTTATGTATCTGTAGATATTGTTATATTCTGCTAAGTTAAGTTTCTTTACTTCTTTACTTTACTTTAGTTTCTTTACTTCTTTCTATCATCCCAATTTCGTATCAGAGCCATGTCAGGCTAAAACCCAGACTTCTCATATCTTAATCTAAGTTGTTATTATTTGCATTCCTAGTTTGCTAATATTAGTACTGTTTCAGTCATCCCAGACCAGTATGCTCTGTAGTTGTCGCTCAGTCGGATCTGCTACATCAAAAATAGGTTACAAGGAAACGGCAGAAAACTAGGATTGACTTAGAAACCTTAGCAAACTTGATTCTAAAACAGCCCTGGAGAAGCTCGGCTATCGGGAAACTAATAGTGTCTAGTTTGTCACTCCCTCGTGGTCTATGTTTTCGATAAATAAAAGGTACGGATCATAGAACCCAAAAGATCTATTCCTAGGTTGGGGAACGTCTCAAGAAAAAGCCAAGAAGGAAAGGTTGGTTATGAGACATGCAGCACATAGGAATACCATTCATCACCTATAAAACAACATAAGTAGCAAACTAGAAGTGCAAAAGATAGCAACAAAGAACAAGATATAAGAAGCATTCCCATCACATGGAAATCCCCAGACCCTCATTTTCTTCCTCTTCTTTCTTTAGATCAACTACTTCTAAGTAAGAATATTTGTATGAATTAGAATATCTCCCAAATGAAGCCAAAGTTCCTCCCATTGACTTCCCAGTTGTTAACCCTTACTTAGTTTATGTCAAACCAACTACTAGACTTAAAAAATCCATCAAGAAACTCATTGGCAAGAGTACCCCTTCCATGGTCAAAGAATACGTTCAAGTTTCAAAGTTCAACCAAAATCAAGTTCCAACTGATGAAGCAGGACATTTTCTTCCTATTGAACTCCCTCGAGAATACCTCCAGCTATGGCTATCACAAGGATACACACATATCTATCTCGGAGTTGTCAAAATTGCCCTAACTTTCCAAGGAAGGAAAGGATTGCCTGTTGCCTCTCATTTGGCCCTTTTAGATACAAGATTCATAAATTACGGGCATGTTGTTGTTGGCACCATCCAAACAATCCTCAATGTTGGCACTATGTTTGTCACAGTATACCCAAATTTCAGCATTCCCCTCACTAACCCCCATGCGTTCAACGCATTGGTTGTTCAAGTCCAGATCACAGGAGCCCCCCAGATAGCCACTTTCTATGCAGCAACGGTTCACCACCAAGTTGTTTATAGAATCCAGAATCACTCTTTTGATATCCCTGTGCCCGAATTTTCCCAAACAGAAGATGATTTGTTCATCAAGGTTGACACCAACCGTGTACCCCAATGTACTTATGTTCCAAGGTAGCTCACTAGTGAACAACTCTAGTTGTTGCTCCTACAACGATGGATCACCAACTATGAAAACAAACACTCCAAAATAGAAACGATCCACTCTAAAACCCCATTCTTTGTCAGAAAAAATGATGGTATAGTAGAAACAAGGTTCATTCCTGAAAAAAGGAAGCAAGATCTCCCTCCACAACATTTCCCACAATGGACAATTAATGAGTCAACCAATTCCCTTCCAGCCAGCAAGTCAAAATGAGCAAATCATGCTCCACCAACTCCAGAAAGAAGACACCAGGTAGTTGATTGTACTTGTGATGAATGTGAAGCAGATTCCATAGAAATTGAGTTCGAAATTGAGCAGGAAAGAAGTCTCTATTCAAAAAAGAAGCAAGGAAAAAAGTCTTAGCAACAAATTCTCCAAGAAAGATATGAAAATGGAGACACAGAAGTTGGACTCCTTGGTGACCCATCAGGAAAGTTTGATTATTATGTTCTCTATCCCAAGAAGAAGGCAGGAATTCTTGAAACTCTTTCTCCAGATAGTTGGGGAACTGCTCCACCCAGCAAACCTCCTCCTCCACCACCTACCTTACAACCATACTACCAACTTTGCTCTTCTGAACAAAGTCAGTCCTTGTAAGCCATATAAACTAACCAATCCTATCCCGTCATCCATGCAACCCATTGATTGCTTCATGTTTTCTCCATAATCATCAACATATCAAGAGCAGTTTTCATCCATCGAAAATTTTGAATACCCCCAACAGAGGGTCAAACATCAATGAAAAATAAAAAATTCTTCTACAAAGAACTCTGATAGCACTAGCAAAAGTGTCTCCCCTACCGAAGCAGCATTGAAATGGCAAGCAGAAAATACAGTTATCCAAGACAAGACCCTACAGAAGATTCTTCACAATGGTTATGAAAAAACCGGGACTGAACCATGGCCCGGCCGGTTTGCACCCCTAGACCAAAACTCCGGAGGAACCCTTTTCGATCTGAGGTTTCTATGCATCCTCTCAACTCGCTGTACTCGAAAACCAGTCTGTGAAATAAAAGGATCATAGGTAAGAACGCTACGTAGGAGTTTTTCTACTGCGAATCTCTTAAGAATTCGTGAGTGTTTGGGTTGAGAAACTAGGGTTTTTTCTTCTTTTTTTTTAATCTTACCTTCTAGTTCATCGATTTAATTTCAAAATTAGGTGTGATTTCTTACTTTGCGATGTGTTTTTTGTAGCATACAAAGAAATGGCAGAGCGACAGACGCTCGAACAACAGCACCCGCTGGATCAGCAGATGCAGTCACAGGCACCGAGGGAAGACATGATTGCCTGTGTTATGTCGTTAGAAACTGCGCTGCTTCCTTGTTTGCCAGCGAGAGAGCTTCAAGCGATAGATCGCTCCCCACACCCTTCTCATCAGAGTGAGTAACACTCCACTTCATTCGTTAACAAACTGTTCTTTTGACATGATATAAATCCTAGTGCTCCTTCTGAACTGTTTGATCTTGTTCGCCTGGATTTTGCTGACCAAACTTTGCTGGACTGTTGGTTGATAATCAGTTTTGCAAATTACTATTGCTTTCTATCTTCGTTTTTTCTAAAATAATTGATCAAAACCATCACTTTTTGTTTAGTCTTTCGTCCCGGAAGCTATGACAAGGATTTCATGTAATTTGGTTAATAGCTCGAGTAGTTTGAAGGAACGTTTATGTATTATTTTATACAACTGGGCTGAGTTGCTGGTGTTCTTGACTCGTATTGATAATTCACCCTGAACAAGATGAGTCTAGCAGATCAACATATAATAGGGACTTATTTTGAAACGTTTATGATGATCCATCTGCTGCAACAAGGTCATTGGGAGCTGAGATTTTATAGGCTTCCCCCTTTGTCTGCTAACCTCTGCCGAGGGTCAAGGGGGTGGAAACATCAGTGCTGAAAGTGGTTTACACTTTTTTTTTTTTTTTTGGTGGGGGGCACCCTTTGACCCTCGGCAGAGGTTAGAGGACAAGGGGAAGGCGTATGAAATCCTCGGCAGGTCACAATTGGTTTATTGAATTTTCTTTAAAGAACATGTCACAAATTTTAACTTCTATCTATTTCTGGAGAATATGATTAGTATATGTTAACTTTGCTCGTGAACTCCGTATCAATAGGTTTTGTTTTGTTTGTATGTTTGTTTGTTTGTTTTTTTTGTTTCTTTTGTATGAGATTAAGGGTAATTTATTCAAAAAGGAGAGCAAAAGAGAATAAAATTCACTTGTGTGGTGAAGTAGATTATATTTGACATAATGAGCATGATTTTTTTTTTCTTGGTATCAAGTATCAATAAACTTAAAAGAGTATTGGTGGTTTATAATCTATTGATGGATTTAACTGTCAATGATTTACATATTGTTATTATGGAATACAATGTGAGCACGATGCAGAGCAAGAAAGAGCCTATATTCAGATTTGATGGGTTTATGCAGGGGTATTTTGGGTTTAAAATTTTTGTATGGTAATTAGTTTTGGTCATTTTTAGGTTAATCTAAGTTTCTTGTTAGTTAGTTTAAGGGTTTTAATTTATTTGCAAATAGAATAGGCTTTATTTAATTTTAAAGAAAGTGAAAGAACCATTTCTGTCACTTTTATTTAGGCCCTATTTTGGGAGGTCAAAACTTACCCATTTGGTTGATTTTGGTGTCATTTGAAAGGTTATTCAAATATCTTTCCAACGAAACTAGGATCTTGAGAATCCTATGTGATTTGGGAAAGTTATGGCCAAAATACTGGTAAGATATTACTTAGTGATGGAATTTTGTTATTTTAGAATTTTATTTTTTAGAAGTCTAATTAGAGTGGGATTTGAAAACCTTGGATTGTAAAGTGTGTGTGTGTCTATATATATATATATTCTTGTAACCTAAATTTTATTAATGAAGAATGATGCTTATTGATCAATTCAAGACTACAGTTGCTTTGTTCTTTGGTGTTACTCCAAAATCTTGAAGGTGTGATGCTTTCAACCTAGGTGTGACTCCTAGGAGGCCATCGGTGTGACTCCATTGGTATTTTTCTATTTTTTTTCTATTATTTTTTTATTACAGATTATCTATTAAAGAATCAAATCAAAGCCGTTTCATCCTACATCAAATTTGGTATCAGAGCTAGGTTTTGTTCCCGCGGATCATTGGGAGGTTGTTCTTTCTATCAAGTTCAAAATACCTAGAAGAGTTGAGAAGGTTCTTTGAGTTAAAACTGAGTTTGCTTTCCCTTCCAAGAAGACAACTAAGTAATTAGTGAGAATATTGATCAAATCTGATTTCCACATTTGTTTGAGGAACTCTTACAAAATCCGGAAGATAAAAGATATTGTGGGTATGTTGAAGACCATGTTGTTGTTATCTAATTCAACTGAGGAGGATAATACTTTGATGGTGTTGAATGCCTATTGTTTGATTGCCCCTTATTAGATAATCCAGTGGTTTTAGGAAAGCAATGGATTAAAGAGAAGAAGGTTACGTTTAATAAGAAAACTCATGTGTTGCGAATCTATAACTATGATGTATGTTGTCACCTTCAAGTAAAGCCCTGCTAATTTGGAATTGTTAGTTTTAACTAGAAGTACTTAAGACTCCACAGATAAAAAGGCAAAAGAGATCCCCAACACAGTTGATGACTTGATGGTGAGCCCAAAAAAGATGTTAAGGAGCCTCATGCTAAATCCTTATTCGAATTAGAGAAGCATAATGAGGAAGACCAGACTACAACCAAAGTTGGGATTGGTATTATTGATGTAGGGGACAATAAATTTTACAATGCAAACAACCTATGCCTTTTAGATGAACCAGTTGTGCTTGTGGGTACATGTGCCTTTGCTGCCCTAGATTTCAAAGAGCCAGGAGTTGAAGACAAGGTCCAGTTCTATATAGATTTATAGCCCTTACAGTCTCCACATGAATTCATGAGCCAATGACCTATTTTCTTGATGTGACTTCAAATGAAGTACCTGAAGAGGGTTATTATGAGATTTTTCCAAGACATGTCATTTCCAAGAAGAAAGGTCCACATTAGAGATTGCATAATGGAGAACAAGATATGTGGTTACGTTATCAACATTACCCAATGTTGTTGATCCTTCATCATTACAAAACTCAAGATCTTGTTTTTTCGAATCAAAAGAGAACAATGAGGAACAAGAAAGAGCCCATATTTAGATTTGATGGTTTAGAATAGATTTTATTTAATTTTAAAGAAAGTGAAAGAACTAGTTTTGTCACTTTTATTTAGGCCCTATTTTGGAAGGTCAAAACTTAGTCGTTTAGGCTAATTTTGGTACCATTTGAAAGGTGATTCAGTTACCTTTCCAACAAAACTAAGATCTTGAGAATTTGATGCGATTTGGGAAAGTTATGGTCAAAATACTGGTAGGTTATTACATCGCAACAGGATTTAGTTATTTCATAATTTTATTTTTTAGGAAGTCTAGTTAGAGTGGGATTTGGAAAGCTTGGAGTGTAAAGTTTATATATATGCTTGTAACCCAAATTTTATTAATGAAGAATGATGATTTTTTATAAATTCAATGCTACATTTGCTTTGTTCTTTAGTATGACTTCAGAATCCTGAAATTGTGATGCTTTCAACCTTAGGTGTGATTCCTAGGAGGCCTTTGGTGAGTATTGGTATTTCTCTCTCTTCTTCTATTCTTTATTTATTTTTTATTATTATTATAGATTATCTATTAAAGAACCGGATCAAAGCTTTTTCATCCTACATCAGAGCATTACTGGTACAAATTCTTAAGAATAGTGAGTTTTGTGTTAGAATCAATATCAAAGCAAATATGCGAAAATTGTATATAGATTAGCTAAAGAATTAGCCATTCTAAAGGATTTAGCTCCCATGTTACGCAAAGTTTGATATCTCAACAACAACAACAACAACAACAATGACAGCCTTATCCCAACTATTTGGGGTCGGCTCTAACTTTGATATCTCAAGAAAGAAAAAAAGACTGATCCTTACTGAATATAGGGCTTCCCCAACCAAAAGTAGCTGATGTGGGAGCTAACCCAAAAGTGAACAATGTAAAGAAAGGCCATGTATATAGACAAAACAAAGTAGACCATTGACTTGGGGTTTTTATTACCAATTTTCACCTAAACACTTTGTTGTTCTTGTTAAAGTTTTGATGTTTCACCCATGCTGTAGTGCCAAAAACTTTGGGATTGTTTTCTAATGCTTGAATGTTAGGGCTTTGGGCTTCATTACTTGCAGACCTTCTATGTCTCTCATATATCATCAAAGCTCAAATGTTGCTTTTGTGAGATTGGATGCCTCCTGCTTCAAAAGACCATATATGATGTATAGAACCTTTCCTCTTTTTCGCTTGATTAAAACCTTGATTTCACAGTAGGATATGGAGCAGTTTCCCATTGAGCTACTGTATGTATATGCTGTCAGGAATGAAAATTTGAACGCTGTTTGCTCTTGCATTTCATAATATATGTTTCTATTGTGTATACACAAAGAAGAGTGATGATCTCATAGTTGCTTGCAGTTGATGTAGAGAGGCATGCAAGAGAATTTATGGAAGCTGCCAAAAAGCTTCAACTGTATTTTATTGCTTTGCAACATGAAGATCAACCCACCAAGGAAGAAACACTTCGAAAGGTAATCTAGTTTTTGTAATAATTTTTTTTTCTCTTTAAGACATGATCATATTGATTGGTTACTATGCCAAGAATGGCTGTGATTTCAATGGTGTACTTGAACCAGTGAAGCTCTCTCTCTCTCTCTCTCAACACAATCTTTTTCTTTCTCTAAATAAAGAGAAATTTCCACACCAAGATCCCTAATCTTTTTTGTTTCCCTTTTTCTTTTCTTTTTTATGAATAACACCAAGTTTCCTAATCTTCGATGGGCCTCTTATCATGTATTTTCAGGAGATTGCAGTGATGGAAGAGGAGTTGAAGACCAAGACTGAGTTGATCAAGAAGCATGAGAGACTAATCCAAGGGTGGAGGAAGGAGCTCAAAGATCAGTTGGATAAACACATCACAGAACTGGAGAGGGTGTAATCACGCACTCTTTTTTCATTGGATTCATGTTTTTCTTTTAGGATGTTGATTTCCTTCCATCTATGTGTGTGTGTGTGTGTGTCACAGAGAGAGAGAGAGAGAGAGCCCATTTATGAGGGAAGAAACTCAACTCAATGAAGCCTTGTCCCCCCCACCCCTCAAATTAAAAAGGCCTGAAAGTTGACCAATATAAGTCATTCTTTCTTTTTTAACATTGTGTTGTGAATTGTGACAAGTTTACATTATTAGGAAAAGATCACGGTATGAAGCATTCCGAATTCATATATATATATATATATATATATATATATATCCTAGCTAAAGAAACCATCCTCGCAAAGATATCGAATTTAGT
>JAOXJP010070626.1:0-15314 GCA_025762735.1 Platanus orientalis
CAATTTGACATTTTATAACCACTTTTAGCCTGGACGTCAACACTTCAGAGATGATCTTGTAGACAATACTCAACAGGCTGATTGGGCGGAAGTCTTTCAATTCTTTTACCACATGGTTTTTTGAAATAAGAACCAAAAATGTACCAAAAATGTATCATTTAAGTATTCATAAAATTCTTTTGAATAATAAAATTCATCTAGCACCTCCATGAAATCCTTCTCAACAATATCCCAACATTTCTAGAAAAAAAAAGAAATTGAAAATCCATCAAGCCTCGGAGCCTTATCCCCTTTCATTCCAAAGAGAACATTCAAAACTTCTTCAGAGAAATGTCTCTCAATCATGCTTCTATTACTGGAAAAAATATTATCGAACCTCATACCCTCCAAACCCGGTCGTATAAACTTATCTTCCGTGTAAAGTTTTCCATAAAATTCCTCAATACCAGTTTTGATTTCCATCTGATCCTGGGTCCACCTCCCATTAGTGTATAAGCCATAGATTTCATTAGCATTTTTCCTATAAGAAGCCACCTTATGAAAAAATTTGGTGTTATGATCACCTTCTTTTAACCAGTTAACCTGAGATCTCTGCCTCCAAAAAATCTCTTTCATCAAGGCAATTTTCAAGAACTCCTTTAATGCCTCCCTTTCACTCCTCTCCACCAAAGAGAGTTTCCGAGTCTCCTTCAATAAATCTAACACACGGATTTTACCTTTACAGTCCTCCAAAACCATTTTAAGAGATAGTGCCGAATTCTTATTCCAAGCTTTCAAGCAACACTTCAGAGATTCAAGCTTGAAGGCAAATCTCCTACTTGGATTACCCGAAAACTTCATTTTATTCCATTCCTATTTGATAACATCAAGGAAATCCGGCTCAGATAACCACATCTCCTCAAACTTGAAAAGCTTAGGGCCCTGAAGGGCTTACTCCTACCCAACACAATAAGGAAATGAACAAATGTAGATCTACATAACACCGATTGGAAACGGCCCGAAAACAGATCTTCTCACTCCCTACAGAAAAGAAATCAGTCCAATCTACTCAAACTAGCATTAAGTTGCAAGCTAAACCAAGTAAACCTAGCCCATTTTAGTGGAGTATTAATTAGCTGTCATCTATTAATAAAACCACCAAATTTCCTCACCCCAGGATCATTCCACCCACCCTTGAATCTTTCCGAAGAAAATCTAATCAAATTAAAATCACCCTCAATGCACTAGGGCAAATCCCAGCAAGCCTTGACATCATCAAGCTCCTGAAGAAAATCGTCCACCTCAGATCTCACACTAAGGCCATACACCCCCACGAACGCTCATTCCTCCACTTTCCATTTCAACCAACATCTGGCGAACACAGAGTAAGCCCCAAACTTGTGGTTTAGAACTTCCACTTTATCCAAATCCCAAACAAGGAGAATGCCCCCAGAAGCCCCCCATTCTGAATATGTCATTGATGGTTATTCTATAGTTGTCCATTCTATGAAAGAATTTAGTGTTGTTGTCCCTTCTTTGAGCCACTAAATCCACAGCAATTGCCTCCATTTTACCTCTTCCATTACTAGTACCAATCATATTCTAATTTCAGACTTTCCCTTCCTCTCGTTCCTCTTGTGAAATTCTCACTTTCTCCTCTTCCTGTCCCAACACCTTGAATTTCTTCTAAAATGGTGGCTTTCTCCTATTCCACTTAACTAAACACCCTTTTTTTCAGCCTTTTGACTTCTTGTGCTTGCTCCATTTTCTTAATAAAGCTTTTATCTAATCAATAAAAAAAAAGGTAAGAACTTTCTTTGTCTTCCTTATACACTGAAAGACTGCAACCAATCCTCCACCATCAAGCGAAAACCAAGATGCAAAACCACATATTCTAATCAAAGGTTTTGACCTTGAGGGCATAGTACCACCCTTCAGCATGATTGGCAAATGATGTTAAGCAAGTCTTAAGAGAGACTACCAAAACTAGCGAAAATAACTCTTCTCAACCTACATAGATAAAATAATAAATAAATAAAAACCGATCTAATTTGCTAAAATATGTTATATCTTAGAAATTAAATCTAGTGTATTTGGGTCATTAATAGGGAGTGCTTTTGATGAGGACATCGGGTCCAGACGCTAGTTCCAGACCTACCAGAGGAGGCGCAGGAGAGAGAGACCCATATTGTGGTTCCAATAGAGCTTTACTTTATTGTTTTATTTTATTTTATGTCTTTGTTGAAGGGGAATAGATGTTATGAGGGTATTTTAGTCTTTAGTATTTTATTTTGGGTTTTTAGTCATTTATTATAGTAGGGGGGTATTTTGGTACATGTGATAGGTGTAGGAGGGGTGCTTTAGTCCTATTTCTAAATAAGTGTAATGACCTGGCCGTAGGGAGGCTGTTAAATGCTCCCACAACTTGGAGTTTGAGACATGATTTAATACAGGCAATTTTGAGTTGGCTCTCTACGTGCAGTTCTTCTTCCTCTTTTGCTTGTTTGCAAGTCAGAGATCCTAAAACCCTAGATGGGACTAGGCCCCCACCTAGTTTAACACTGGTGGTGGAGGCCACTCCCTTCCCTTGGGTTAAAGGTTTTCCTACCCTTTCTTCTACTTCATCTTTTATAAATTTTTTTCAGATTTTGTGTTGCTGAAGCTGAGGCACTTGTAAGAGATTGATCATAAAAGTCACAACTTCGAAGTTCTTGCTAAACCATCGCTTCCAAGAGGTCACCAAGTACTACACGACCACACTTGTGGTGGAGATCAACCCAAAACTGTAGAGTTTGAAGTGCTTATAGGGGCTGGCAACAGTCGCAGGCGTGAATTCAGTATCTGGACAGTTTTTGGGAGATTGCATACCATCTCCAAACGACAAGGGATTTGGTAGTTTGGTTTTTTCCAGGTTATAATACACTCCCAGACAATCCTACAGTACGCATCACACCTCAGAAAAATCTTCATCAAAATCAACCCTACGTGAAGTTATTACTCACTAAGCGTGAATACCCTTGCTGGACCAATTCTAGAAGATCAGCTACCAAACTCACAACAATAAGGCTTTTGAAGATTCGACTTTTCTAGGGTCCTATAGACGCTTGGGCGACCCTAGAGGAAGCACCCTACATCTGCAAATTTTCTTCAATCGAAAACCCAAGCCTAGGTTTTCATATGCTAGTGGCACAACCTATTTTGGAGGGTAATTTTCGAAATTTTTTGAAACTCCTTGTTTTGGCCAGTTTTTTGTTGGATAATTAATGCTCTCACGCTAGAAGACTCAAATCAAGCAAATTACAGTGAAATCAAGGTACTAATTCTCTCTTTGAACCCTCTTTCAAATCCTTTATAGTGGTTATTGTATGGACTATTGTGGCATAAGACTTAGAGTTGTGGGATTAATTTTCTGAACCTATTCCAATATTTGAGACCTAATTTTCTGCGCATAATCATATCTAAACACACTTCATACCATCTCTTTAATGTCCTCCATGCAAAGCCCTACACCTGTTGGTTATTTCCCCTTTGTTATTGCCATGTTTTGGACACCTTTTTTTTTTTTTATCAATTTTAAGCATCAGAATTTTGGACAGCAACTTGACAATTCCTCTTTCACCATTTCAATTGGATTTCTTAGCATATTAGTTAGGTCACTTTACTTGTTTATTGCTTTATAAAGCTTAATTCTTCTAATACTCACCTTAATTTTGCATGAGAATGGTGTAAGTAGGAATCTAGTTTATTGCTTTATTGTTTTAGTGATTTTTATGCATATCTCCTATGCAACACATCACTATCCTACATGCATGCTGCATCAGCTTTCTCTCCTATTTTTTTTAATAAATCTTTGCTTCATCGATAAAAAAAAAGGCGACCTTGAAGGTCATTCAGTCCACAAAGGCATACAACGAATCCATACCTCTCATTCCCCTACTTCTTTCAACTGGAAATCTTACCTCATTGAACCCCCCCCCCAGTACCTTTAACTTGTAAAGTGGTTGGACAAAGAGCCTCGTTGGATCATAAACTCTAGTTAAAGCCCAAGCATTGACAACCCCCTCATTCAACCCTTTAATTACACAAAGAATAATCCCAAGGCAGATTCTATCACCTCCACTTTGTCACTATTCCAAAACACTATAATGCCACCAGCATCCCTTCCAAAGAAGGAGCCACCAATTGAGCCCTCTCAAAACTGCAAATTTCTTTGATAAGGAAGCTATAAACTTCCATCACTTTTGTTTCTTTAAGAATCACCATGTCCACCTGAATCCTCTTGATCAATTCTTTTACCAACCTCCTCTACTTACTTCCTAGCCCCTGCAATTCCAAGACACAAGTGAAAGCTGCATTAATAGATTCTTTTTAGACCCTTGTTTTTCTTTCGGATCCAATTTTCTTGCTGCTCCTTCCCTCTCTCGTATTTCATATCCCATTTCAAATTCCTTACCTCCCTGAGCATGCTAAGGTTTTTTCTCACCTACAACTAATAGGAAGAAGAGAAGCACCAACTTCAACTCAAAATAATCAAAATTTTCTAATTACAGCCTAAACATCCCATATGATTTATATAGTCTTAAACTTCCAAAAAGCAAATTAGAAACTAAATTAGACTTCCTAAGAAATAGTTGACTCAAAATCGAACTCCCTAAAATCTAATAGGACTTAATATAAAACTTGACTTTATGAGAAGTAGTGACTTCTCAAAAATAGGAGTTGTCTTTGAGAGAAATTAGTGACTTTCCAAAGTTTGACTTTTCCTTGAGAGATTACCACTTAGACTTGAGAGAATTTTGTTATTCCCCCATTACATAGCTAACACCCTGCTGTGTACCCTACTGGATCACAAACCCTTAATTAAAGAGAAAATTACAAGTTAAGATTTTAAAATAAAACAACTACTCCAACTGCTAAAACTCTGAAATTAAATAAATGCCTACCCTAAACTTACTGTATAACACTTCAACATAATAGAGAAATAAAAAAACTGAATTCCCTGGTGGACCCCACTCTATCATCCATGATTGTCCAACTTCTCTCTGTCAGAGTTCTATTTATTTCTTACCTAACATTAATAGAATGTATTCTCAAAGTAGTCTTTTTAACCACAGTTGTAATGTACTTCGCATATTATAAACCCAAACTCTAGACGTTATACAACCAATCTAAACCAAAATTGAATACTTCATAATTATGTATCGTCATTCTCAACCCTTCAAAGAGATAGTGACACAATGTAAGGAGTCGGGTTTCTTCAACAGCTAAAGTTATTTACACATGGTACTTCATCTAAATTTCATAGTGGAATTGGAATTGTTTCTAGATACTAAGACTTTTCATGGGTAGCATATGATATGTGAATGAAAAATAAAATTTATTTATTTAGTGATTTTTTTTTTGGTTGGATGGATGTGTGTTTAAGAAAGAAGTTTATAAAAAAATAAAAATTTCATCCTTCCAAGTAACAACGTTTGAAACTTGGCACTTACCTCCGTTTGGAACTCTTTCTCCCCCTGCTTAGAATTAGAAGCAAGCACTTTTACAGCTACCACTTCACTTGTAGGCATTGTAGCTTTATAGACTGGACCAAAAGATCCCTGTCCCAAAATAGTAGTAAAGTTCTGTGTGGCTTTCTGAATATCCCTGGAAAGTGTACCCAATTAGATGGTACATATCATAGTATATCCAAATAATGCTACACTATTCTCATAATAAACTTTGAAAAGATCTATAAGCAATAAGTAGACTCATTTCCTAAAGTAGATTGTTGATTATCTCAACACATCAAAGGAATTCCGGAAAATAGAAACTTAGTTTTGGAGGAAAATTATTGAGATATTGCATAGATAATGCTAGATATTCTATTTCCACATTATGCAACAAGATAGAGATCTGGCTCAATAATGACACATTTGTAGACTGAAACATGAGTGATGAGTCCATCCTACCTTAGCTTGTGTTTGTCTGCATGGTTATACTATCCTAAGGGTGACCCACAATTCCCAGAATTAAGTTGATTGGGTCACATGCCCGTGAACAGTATACTTGGAATGCAAGTCATAATGATGGGTTACAAGCCCTTTTCGAGGGAAGGATTTTCCCAATGAATTCATGTCTCCCCCATATGTGGGTCATGAAATCGGCTAGGGCTTAGATGTGGATACAAATCTGGGCCAAGGCTTGACCATGGGCTGGATCTGATAATGAGCTGAACTCCAAGGACATTAAAATTTACATTAAGACAATATACATCCATGGACATTACTGAGATATTGCATAGATAATGCTAGATATTCCATTTCCACATTATGCAACAAGATAGAGATCAGGCTCAATAATGACACATTTGTAGACTGAAACATGAGTGATGAATCCATCCTACCTTAGGTCGTGTTTGTCTGCATGGTTATACTATCCTAAGGGTGACCCACAACTCCCAGAACTAAGTTGATGTGTCACATGCCTGTGAACAGTAGTATACTTGGAATGCGAGTCATAATGATGGGGTACAAGCCCTTTTTGAGGGAAGGATTTTCCCAATGAACACATGTCTCCCCCATATGTGGGTCATGAAGTCGGCCAGGGCTTAGATGTGGATGCAAGTCTGGGCCAAGGCTTGATCGTGGGCTGGATCTGATATTGAGCTGAACTCCACGAACATTAAAATTTACATTAAGAAAATATACGGAGTTTACTTTTAGAGTGAAATTGCATTTCTGCATTAGTTATGCAATTCTTCTCTTTTCAAGAATGACAATGTCAGAATAGAATCTGATTTATCTGTCGAAACCCCACTGGGAAATCTCAGTCCTTTGGTTTCATATAGCAACCATCCACTATTAACTTTATAAAAGCTTGGGAGGTTTTCCACAGCATATTAATGCATGTACTCTTTGAGAGATCATGTGTGGCTGGCAACTTGTATGGACCGACAAGCAATTAGAAGGTAAAGGTGCACCCAGGCCATAGTGTAACGGACATGTCTTCGCAGGTGCGGTGGCACAGGCGGCCTAGCATGTGGCATGGTGGCATTTCTGTAAATATTGTCCAATGGCAAAACTATAATTAGGTACAATATGATTTTCTAGGGAGGGGGGTGATGTTCCCTTCTGGCAACCCAAGAGAGGCATAGCATACACCTTGAAGAGGGGTGGGTGATCTAAGGCACCTAAGCCCTTGACATGGGCAGGAGGCATGTTTAGGCACGGGATGGCACGACAGAGAATGTCAAGCCTAAGGACATGCTTCCAGCCCAAATGAGTTTAAACTGCGAAGCATTCCTCAATGTGGATTGGGGGCGGCTCTTAGCACGCACAGAGGTAGAGGTGCTGCTTTAAGTTCCTATAGGGGTTAAGTTCCCTCGTAAGACAGTGCTTGGGAGCCCGGTGTGGCGGCACTGCGAATCCGTCAGAGGATGGTGGCTTTACTATGTGTGCGCTACTAGCATGCGGTATGCGACAGTGGCGGCACATGGGGAGCCGAGTGGGCTATCCCTTGGCCTTAGCGCTCGGGTGTGTCTGGTCCTTATGCTAGACAAAATCCTGATCCTTATGCTGGACAAAATCCTGGTTTGGCCTTGGACAGCCACAGTGGTGGCATAGCAAGACTCGGGGTGACATCTTGTGTGGAACGACATGGTGCACAGGTAAAGTCTCATGGGCGTCAGTGAGCTTAATGTCTCGAGCATAGCTCGAGGATGTGTTGTAGGCTTGTTGGGCCTTCAGTGCTACAAGTGGAGCGTGATTGACTCTAGTAAAGGTTGACTTTGGCTGAGTGAGATGGTCGGGGTGCCGCACGGTTGTGATAAAGAGAAAATTTTGGCCATGACAGTTGGTATTAAAACAGCGGTTAATGTTGGTGGGATGATCTTTGATACAGGGTAGTATCAGAGCGTGCTTGGTAATGCACAGGGTCAGGTTGGTTAGTTGGGCTAGCTTGAATGGTGTCTCACTGGTAGAGATAGAATGCTTTGATACAGGTGAGGTATTGGGCATGATGTTGTGGTTCCGAGTAGTGGGAGGGGTTGCCGACTACAGAGTCTATTGATGTCTATCAGGTGGGGGTCAGTGGTGAGACTTGCCTAGTATCGAGATGATGTTGACAGCATAATTGAAGAAGTCTTCGGCGTGGCGAACAGCATTAAAGCAATGTTGGGTTACATTTGGAATGAAGCTTACAGAGGAAAGTCTTGATGGCTCGGGTGAATGGCTCAAAGACATGTCAGTGGGTGATGTTGAATGGCAAGTGTGCCATGTAGTTTCGACAGACAGGGCTACCATGTGGTGTTGAGTTAATGTCAAGACAACTTGAGGACATGTGCACGGTAACACAAGTGGGAAAGGCACAGTGGTGCCAAGGAAATGGCTGGATGGTGACAAGCCAGTTTGAGAGACTAAATGGATTGTCACTTAAGGTAAAGGCAGGGATGCTCAGGTACTGAAGTGGCACCAAACAGAGTTCAAGGATCTGCTCAAAGTGAAGGCAAGTGTGCTTAGGTACTAGAGAAAAATAGTAACAGTGACAGATATAAGAATTGGATTGGTTAGTTCACTCGGGGCAAAGGCAATGGAATGCTGAGGTGCTGGAGTAACACATTGACAAGGACAAAGTGTTGGCTCAGGATGAAGGCAATGTGTCAAGGTACAAGAGTGACACAGGTGACAGACAAGAGTTGAATGGACAGTGCTAACTCAAGGTGAAGGTGTTGAAGACCGAGGTACTAAGGTGGCACAATGATTTGGGCATAGCATGTGGCAAGCTACAGGAAGACCTTCAACGGACCGAAGGCAAAGTGGTAACAATGATAGATGTCTTTTCGGAGTGAAGACACAAGACGTGGAAGTACTAGAGAGGCAACATAAGATGATGGTTGAGTTGGATAGTGATGATGTTTAAGGAGACTAAGAAGTATGGTGACAAGCATAAGTGGGGGAGCACTTAAGCCTGTGTGCGCAAAAAAAGCGATGACAAGTGCAGGTGTGCCACGAAAGAGGTCATTTGTTTGAGGTACTAGTGCGGACAGGGTTCAGATGCGAGCTTTGTTATCTTGGCCAATTAAGTGTCAAGATTCATACCGATGAAAGTCAGCATACTGCACAGGATGAAAAACATTGTTAGAGCAGAATCAAGTGAAGCCTCACGGGTGAGGTATGGAAGAACAAAGTGACTTGGCATGAGTGGCTGCGAGCATCAGGTGAAGGATGTTGGTCACACATTGGGGGATTCTATGGACTAAGTTAAAAAATGAGAAGGGTCAGTGTACCCATGAGCTTATTGGCGAATGTCAGTGTGGGTTGATGGCTACATTGGTACAGTCTACAGAGGTGGACACAGGATGGCTTCGAGCACCGGATAAGGGGTGTTGGCCACAGTGAAGGGAGTTCGATAGACTGAGTCCCAATACATGGAAAGGTCAGAGGACCTAGGTGACTGAGTGCAGATCAGTGTGGGTTGATTGCCACATTGATAGATGCAGACAGGTAAATGGTCGTAGTAGGAATGGGACTGCACAAAAGCTTACAGATCAGATCAGGAAGTGGATCAAAATGGGAAGTCCTCAGAGGAGGCATTGCACGACGGATAATACGAGGTGGTTTTAAGCAATGCACAGGGTTGTTAGCCGTGGAACATTGAGGATGTTCAAGATGTAACTTGGTTGGGCAGGCAAGGGGACGTAGTAGGAATGTGACTGCACAGAAACTTGTTTGTCATAATCAAGAGCAGTCTGAGGTAAACGAGTCATAAGGAATACGAGTTCACACTGGCTAAGTCCAAGTGAAAGAGGATTATGCCGCGATGAACTGCGGTTGGCTTGCGAGGGACACCTTGCGAGGTGCATGGGTAGGGGATCTCGGAGGAGAAACCCGTGGCTCGACGAACATAATCACAGCTTGGTTTATGGGAAGCCGAGTATTTGGGTGCAAAGTGCGCGTAGTGGTCAGAGGATTGTGCCTTAGGTGTAAGGTGAATTTGGGTTGATATCTAAGGTAGAGTAGAGCTTAGGTTGGGTTTGTTCATTGGCTGAGCTGTGTTTAGAGATGTTTGAAGCTGCAGATGTCAAGATTAAGTGTTGATGAGTGCTTGTTGGGTTAAGCAAAGGTCCTTGAGTAGACTTTGGTGCACAATGGACCATATACATACACAATGGACAGTGTACATTGATGTATTTCTGTGCGACGGACTGTGCAGAGTGGGACTTAGAGTGCGTTGAAGACCGTGGTTAATCGTAGAGTAGGTTGTGTACAGGGGTTCCCAACAAAATTCAGTGTGGTACTGGGCAATAATTGGGAGTGATCGAGGTAGGAGAAAAGGTGTGCAAGCCGAATTGAGCACTTGTTGTGGGTGTGTTAACGATGGCGTCAACCAAACAAGTGGGGGAAGATGTCATGAACATGTCTTGGTGAGTGTAGTGATACAAATGGCCTAACATATGGTATAGTGCCATTTTCGTAAATACTACCCGATGGCAAAATTGTAATTAGGTACAGTATGATTTTCTAAGGGGGTGATATTCCCTTTTGGCAACCCAGGAAAGGCATTACATACACTTTGAGGTGGGGTGGGTGCTCTGAGGCACCCAGGCCCTTGACATGAGCAGGAGGCATGTCAAGACACGGGATGGCACGACAGACAGTGCCAAGGTTGAGAACATGCTCCTAGCCCGCATGAGCTTAAACTGCGAGGCATTCCCCAACATAAGTTAGGCGCAGTTTTTAGCACGCACAAAGGTGCTGCCTTGAGTTCTATGAGGGTTGGGTTCCCTCATAAGACAGTGCTTCGGAGCCCGGTGTGGTGGCAATGCGTATCTATCGGAGGATGGTGGCTTTACTATGTGTGCGCTACTAGCATGTGGTATGTGATAGTGGCGGCACGTGGGGAGCCGAGTGGACTATCCCGTGGCCTTAGCACTCGGGTGTGCCTGGTCCTTGTGTTGAGCAAAATCCTGGTTTAGCCTTGGACAACCATAGTAATGGCATGGCAAGACTCAGGGCAAGGTCTTACGTGGAATGACATGGTGCACAGGTAAGGTACCATGGGCGTTAGTGGACTTAATGTCTTGAGCGCAGCTCGAGGATGTGTTGTAAGCGTGCTAGGCCTTCAATGCTACAAGTGTAGCGTGATGGACTCCAGTAAAGGTTGACCTGAGCTAGGTGATGGTTGGGGTGCCGCACGGTTGTGATAGAGAAAAATCTGGCTGTGACAATTAGGCCTCCTCCTATTGCCTTGAGGCTAGAGGCGCTAAACAAGGGACACACCTCATTCAAGTGAGATGCAATTAATAAAGATATTAGAAAAGAAAATACTAAAAATTCAATATAATGCACATCACCATTAATTCACCCGGCATCTCATTGGTTGGACAAAGCAGCCTTTGTTGGTTGCTCTAGTCACATGAACATAGCATCCCTATTGGTTGCTGATATATAATGAAAGAGAGAGAGAGAGAGAAGAGGAAGAAAACTGTTTGGTTGTAGCATTCCTCTTAACTCAAGGGTGTAGAGATGCTTCATTTGATGTTTTGTTTGCACAAACAAAACAGCCCTCTATCGGTTAATGTCCACCCTGGGGGAGAAGGAAACTTGCATGTATTAGTCACAATCCGGAGCATCCAAATTCTTCTTCTTCTTTTCTAATATTGGCAATTCATATAAAAAAGTGAAAAAACTGAAACAATGTTCACACAAACAGTGAACCTGAGCAAACAAGAAACAAAACAACAGGAAAAAAGAAAAAACAGAACTATGAAACAACACAAAGAAAACCAAACACCCCACCATCCCATAGAAAACCAGATACCCATTTCTTTCTCTCTCTCTCTCTCTCTCTCTTTTTTTTTTTTTTTTTTTTTTTTTGGGGGGGGGAGTAATATTTATTTATTTTTTTAAAAAATAAATATATATTTTAAAAAAAACAAAAAAGGCAATTCCCAAAAAGGACAAACTACCGCAGCACAAGGAGTGCCACAAAACAAGAAAATCAATGAAACAGCACCAACAAAACAATCACTAACTAAATACTATAGCATCCCTACTGAAGACCCATTTCGAAAAGCAGGCATTCTTCAACTGCGGCAAATGGGAAGACCTGGAAAGCAGCAAGGCCAAAGCCTTATCAAGGATTTTATGAGGAGTCGACGAGATGCCCTAAAAAATTCTTGAGTTACGTTCCTTCCACAGGGCCCAACTAACCACTGTAGAAACTCCTTTCCGAAGGATCTTTACTATGTCGGAAAGGTTATCTAGCCTCTCCTTCCTCCACATTTCCAAGAGGGAGACCATAGAGGGAGGAGTGGCCTAGCACCGGTTAAACTGAAGAAGGAAGCCGTTCCACACATTGGCTGTGACCATATAGTGAATGAAAAGATGATCATGCGACTCCCACTCCACTCTCCCACTCCACTAGACACAGACTGCACCGATTAACTACCATCATCCCTCTCTTCATTAGGATATCCACTGTTGGTACTCTCCCCCAATAAATTAACCACAACAGGAATCGCGCTTTAGGCAGCAGGTGGGACTTCCAAATGATAGCAAAAGGGAAAGACACACCTTCTTGCAGGGAGAGAGAAGAGTAAGTCAGGCTAATAGAGAAGCGCCCATTCGGCTCCCCCTCCCATTCTATAAAATCATCATCCTCCAAGTTAGCAATTCATGCTCTGATGAGGCGAGACATAAGCTGCATAGCCTAATCAATTTTCCAGTCATTTAGGGGTCGTCACAGATGCAGATGCCAATCCAAACTCATCTCCCCTCGAACCATGTGCTCAACAACTTTTCCTTCTTTTTTTTCAGCCACCCTATAAATATCTGGAAAGCCCTCCTTGAGAATGGGCCAGCCCATCAATTGTCAGCCCAAAAGTTCACCATGTCACCCTTACCAACCCTGTACAAAATCTTGTCTTTAAACTCTTTATATCCCCTAGCAATAACTTTCCAAAGACTAACACCTTGAGGCCTGGTTGCGTACCACTCATCTAATCATTTGCATCTACACCATATTTATGAGCAATACGCTGTCTCCATATAGCTTCCCTTTCTTCCCCATACCTCCACAACCACTTTGCTAGCAGTGCTTTGTTCATAGGCTCCAAGGATTGAATCCCCAACCCCCCTTGGTCTTTAGGCAAACATACTTTATCCCATCCGATCAGGTGAATGGATCTATCTTTATCCCCCGATGTCCATAAGAACCTTCTCATCAATTTCTCAATGTACTTGACCACTGATTTCAGAATATACAAGATGGACATATAGAATACGGGAAGATTGGATAGGACACTTTTGATGAGGGCCACCTTACCTCCCCGGGATAAGAACTTTGCTCTCCACAAATCAAGATGTCTCTCCACCCTTTTAATGACTGGGGACCAAGTAGCTAAAGCTTTATAATTAGAACCCAGTGGAAGCCCCACATATGTCAAGGGAGAGTCTCAATTTGGCACCCAAACACCGCCGCCAGGTTCTCCAAATTGCAGGGACCAACAACACCTATCAATTTACTCTTTCACAAGTTCACATTTATTCCTGAAATGGCTTCCAACATTAGCAAAAGGCAACAAAAGTTTTCCACCTAGTCCACTACCGCCTGCAAAAAGAACAAGGTATCATCAGCATATTGGATTATGGGAATAGAGGGAGCCTCTGGCCCAACCTTACACCCCAAAATCAATTCTCTGACGTCAGCCATATATATCAATCTGCTAAGACCTTCCATAACCACATTGAAAAGGAGAGGGGAGAGAGGGTCGTCTTGCCTAAACCCTCTTGAACTCTTGAAGAAATATTTTGAGCTTCCATTAATAAGAAGAGCAAGGGATGTCGAAGAGATACAAACCCTGATCCATTGCTGACCGAACCCCATATTAAGTAGGGTATTGTCCACAAAGTCCCAATTTACATGGTCATAATAAGCCTTTCCATGTCTGCCATGCAGATGAGCCCCTAGTGCTTCGCTTTTCCCCATGAGTCCAAGCACTCATTTGCAATTAGCAAGCAATCAAGAATCTGTCTCCCTTTAATGAAGGCATGCTGTGAAGGAGAAATGACTAAATCCAACACATCATTAAGGCTTCTAGCCAAGGTTTTTGCCAAGATCTTGTAAACACTCCCAAGCAGACTTATGGGCCTGAAGTCTTTAATCTCTTTAGCCCCTTGTTTTTTCGGAACTAGTGTAATGAAAGACACATTGAGACTCCCACACAAATTGTCATTCCTGTGGAACTCCATTAAGACTTTCATGACGTCTTCCCCAACTGTGTCCCAAAACACTTTAAAGAATTTAATGGGAAAACCATCTAGGCCTGGGGCCTTCTCATCTCCAAGGCTATTGAGTATTGATCACCTCCTTCACTTCATACTCCCCAAACGGCTGTTCCAACCAACTCTTTCTCTCATCAGAAATGCGCTTAAAAGTGACCCCCTCCAAGAAAGGACACGACTAGACTATCTCAAAGAAAAGATTATGGCAGTAGTTTGATATGTGATCCACAATTCTTTTATCCTGAACTTATTCCCCATTAATTTGTAGCTTCTCAATCATATTGCCCTTAGATAGGGGTGGAGCCAGGATTTTCATGTAGGGAGTAAGCCAAGGATTATGTGCACCCCCCTTAATGAGTGCCAACGGTGCGCCCATAACCAAAGGGTGCCACATCACATCAAAAAAGTGAAAAGCACCCAAAAAAAGTGTAAATCACTTTTTCAACGTGACATGTCACCTGCTGGTTGCTGGCACACTATTGGCACCCATTAAGAGGAGCACCTAATCCGATCCTGGGGGCAAGGATTCTCTAGGATTTTAAATCATCTCCAGTCTCAATGGACAAGTACCACTTCATTAGCAATCAGTGCGTGACATGTAGCCTGACAAAGGGTGTTTGAGTCAATACACATGGGTCAAAGGAGGATATTATACTGAATATACAATAAATAAGTACTTGTGTATTTATTAATCAAAATAGATGTTTTGTCCAGGATTTGGTGTCCAGGACACCAGGTATTTTACATGGAATAAAATCGGCAGTGGTTAGATGAAATTTTAAATTCCCACCCATTTTATTCCAAATAAAGTCTCTTCGCCTTGGACACCATCCTGGAGAGGAAATTTGCTCTCTTTATTAATGCACCCTTTGTCAAACATCGTGTCACATCTTGAGCATAGACTGGAGTGATTGGAGATGACATGAACTCATTTTCTGGAAGGTGGGGGGGCAACTGATTCCAATAAAGTATGTTATTTCTTCCGGCCCATTATTATTAATAATGGGATACTCACACATTGGAGGGGGGGCAGTTAGTGTGGGTGAGGGGGGCAACTGATTCCAATCAAGC
>JAOXJP010070637.1:0-15314 GCA_025762735.1 Platanus orientalis
CGGTAGAGGAAACCAAGGGAGTAGAAAAGATGACAAAGGATGGAAATAACAAAGCTTCTCTCTCTCTCTTGATTTTATTTTTTTCTTTACCCTCTTTTGCTGCTGCTCTGAACAGGAGAGCTGCAGAAAATGGAAGAGAGTAGTTCCAACAGACAGAAAACAGTCTATAGGCTTAAAAGCGACCACCCATCCATCATCAACAGCACTTAGTTATCCTCTCTCTCTCTCTCTCTCTCTCTCTCTCTCTAAGGGTGGACTTGTTATTCACTCATCACACTCCATGACCAACCATGTTCGTGTGTATGAGATGGAAGACACTGAGGGAGGAAGTAAAGGGACTTTTGGACCTGATTGATTACTGAGTTGAAAAAGACGTTGGGACTAGAGGGTCCTCTCTCTCTCTCTCTCTCGCTCTGATTTTTGACTTAAGTTGGCTTTTATTTAAGATTTGCTTTCTGATCTCTTTTTATTGTAGTCGTAGGTTGAAAATTCATTAAAGAATATAATATCTCTCTTGAAGTATTGCACGATTTTCTCTCTCTGCTATTTATTTATCAATTAATCTACTAAGGTTATGAGATGACACTGTTGAAGCAGACTCCCACATGACATCCTGCCCTCCATTTCCCTAGTCCATGGCTCATTTATAGTAACCAGGGTAGAAGCTTTGTGTATTCTAAAATGCACTTTTGTTATCTTTTATTTTTTATGTGAGGGCTATATGGGGTGGAATCACCAAAATGCTAGTAGTGTATGTATGCCATTCCTACTTGTTTGTACTATGCATTAATTTTGGCACTTACCCATGCCTTGTTCATATGAGATTGCTGACTCTGCCTTCCACATCACTTTCTTTTGTCCACCCTTGCTCTCTTTAGTGTTTGATCTTTGATGTGACCTATCGACAAAGTTATATGACCGCCTCAACACTCATTGGTTTGTCGATCATACCGCCTTACTTGTCATTTACACTATTGAGGAGGACATGTCACAGTACCACACCCACCATGCTCACTAGTTGAGATGGCCTTGACAAGTCATTGATCTGTGTAGAAATGTATGATGCTTTCCAATAACATTGAAAGCCATGATCCCTATTCCTTGTCTGTTACATAAATGTGGCCCCATGTCTAATTGATTCCTTCAATTGTTAATTGGTTGTACACTTCTTTGAGGGGTAATCTCAGAATGATCAAATTGATCACAGTAACATATACTCTCTAATTGAGAGCTAATTAAACCAGACTCTAATGGTCGGCCTAAGGTACAATATTATAGAGAAGGTTCTGTAATATTGGAGCTTGGTCCCATTAAGGAACTGGCCAAAGGGATTCATTAGTTAGAGTGCTATATGGACGATTCAAAGTCGATAGAACATAGTCCTCCATGATCCATGCTCTGTCTCTCTTTCTCTCTCCATGCTGATTGGTCTAGCATCTCTCTCTTTAAGATTACAATCACAAGACTATACCACACATCTGTTCACTCACCAAAACTACTCAAACACATGATTGGCAGTCTTGTCTCCCTTCCAGAGTAGGTTGAAAACAATGTATTGAGCTTGTACCAGATCCAATAGGCTAATACGCGTAAAGTTATGAGATGCCACATAATGCATGTAAAAAATTTACCCCAGACATACTCATAGGTAAAAAAAAGAAAGAAAGAAAGAACAAAAAAGCTTTCTAATTTTTCATGCAAAATTTGTTCTCAAGATCAATGGTGATGACACCATGTGATCAATCCTTCACATATCGTATGTTGGATCAAGTTCTAGTCAGGTGGTTTCCTATTTTCATACTAATGCTTTTATATCTGCTTAAGGAAATTTTAGTGCACTTTCTGCTCACGTCTTCATATCTGGTGGAGTTTCTGTTTAATATTTACTCAAACTTACAAAGGTGAAAAGTCTTTATGCTCTCTACAGGAAAATCTTCAAAGTATCTGCTGTTAGGACCACATTGAGGGTACCAAGTACTACATCCTTGCTACCATTCCACATTGAAAAAGGGTCGATGGCCTTATCAATCAAACAATAATCCCTTAGAAAACTTGCTTAATATGAACCAATCATGCAGAGAATAACAACGAAAGAAATAAAGAAAAGAATGCAACAAATAATTCTGTACAGCTTGCTTAATATGACTCAGTTATCAAAAAAAAAAAAATGTAAAGGAGATATAGAAGACTAAACAACCTCTCTCTCTCTCTTGTATCCACCAGATGCATTTTTTAACAATAATCCGAATGCTTCCACTTAGGTGCCATCAAATTACAAGAACCGGATACAAGCAACTCTTGTGATGACTCATTACTTTAGGGATAAACCTTATTGTTAGAATCATGGTTTCAAAACCAAACCTATAATCAAGCCGATCACACATTAAATTGGTCAGACCATGGTTTGAACTGTTAGACCAGATTTAGTTGTTGAATTACTTAAGAATGGAAAACATTAGTGGAACTAAGTTAGGCGAATATGGCTAGATAAATAGTACAAAAAAGGAAGAGCATAATAATAATAATAATAATAATAATAATAAGGAGAAAAAGAAGATGACAATGAAAAATTAAACTATTCAAACGCCGAAAAATTCTATGTTGAGTATTAGTATTCTTTTAATATTTGTTTCATAATTTGTATGAGATTCTCTGTCACCGTTAACATTATTTCCTAATGCTGTTACAAGATATCTTGTTAGTCATGTGATCCTAAACAAATATTTGTTTCTTTTGCTTCTCTGCCTTCCCATGCTGAGATCAAATTTTGATGTTTGTTCCTTAAGAATCCAATTTTCTTTCTTTGAAACTCTCTTTTGATAAATAAATAAATAAATAAGGTTCCATATTCAAAAAAAAAAAAAAATAACTTTAAAACCAAGGGTAAAAAAGATTTTTTTCTTTTCAGTGGAATGACATTTTAAACAAATGTTAGTTCTTGAAATAATGCTACTTGGTTGAAAACCACAATGAATTTTTCAAGGTTTCCAATTGAATCTGGTCAACCGATCTTTTCTTTTACTTTTTTTATATTATCTTCTTACAACACTAGTTAGATTAATGTTCAATAAGGAAAACAGATGTGAAAAAAATTTTCATTGAAAGAATATTGCTTTATTCATGTTTAAGGAAAAGAAAAGAATACAAGAAAAGTTTGGTAGAAACAGATAATTCCTTGTATACTGATGTAAAGGGACCACATGCACCATCATATTTCCTTTGGACTTGAATGGGGTCTTTAATGTAAAGACCTAATACCATAAATTCCTTATAGCCATCACAATCACAACTTCTTCTTACAAGTTACCAAACCCCTCTAAAATATGGCCCTTACCAAAATGTTATATGTGAAATTTTAATATTGTAGTTTTGGAATCCTAAAGGGGAGGGGTGAATAGGATACTTAATTTTTCTTTCTAAATTCTTTAGTTATTCACCCTTGTAAGTTTACTTTTAGATTGTCTTAACAAGTGTATGTGTGATGGAATAGCAATGTACTTAATAGAACAATGATAACATAGAGAATGTAAAAAATGCACACCAATCACACAAGGAAACAAGATTTATAGTGGTTCGACCAATCTAGGCCTATGTCCACTGTCCAAAAGCTCCACTGAGCTACTTTAATTTTTATTAATAGTATACGTACTATTATAAAAAAAATAATAAACCCAACAATATCTCAACTAGTGAACTCCGATCACTATCAAACACACTCGGTGGCCCCGACGAGTGTAAGCAAATCTTCGGTGACTCCAACGAATGTGTAATCACAACAAGAATGTATTTCAAATAGTAAATTTAATTCCTTCAATCTATACCTCTTACAAGGATGATTTGCAATTATAATTTCAACAATTATTCCTTCGCTCAAAAGTGATTTAGGAATTTCTGTAAATACTTCTTAGAGGCTAGTTTTCAATTTTAATGTACAATAATAATTCCACCAATTTATCTAAAACGGAGAATATTAGCACATATCTCTTAAAGGCTAATGTTCAATTTAAATCTCAAGAACTCAAATCTCTACTATCAAATATAGACAAAGGTCTCAGATATTTCCCTTTAAATAAGCAATTTGAAGAGGTTTAATTAGCGCAAATGTGGTTGCCTCTATAAAGGACAATATTCCAATTAATACCACAGTAAATTTAGGCTCAAATCAATCAAGTTTTAAGCTTATTTTTAATATTTACACAAATGCAAAGCCAAGTTTCAATTTACTTCTTTATGGCTCTAGAACTTGGAGCTTTTGCAGCTTGTAGGTTTAAAACCCTAGTATATGACCCTCTTTGATTTGATGTACCAATCAAGCACAAGAGACCGTAGGTAAACTTGCTCAATCACAAAAAATGAGAGATCACTCTCTCTATTTACACAACTACAAATCCTAGCTTTTTCTCCAATGAGTTTTGCCAATAAAACGAGCGTAGATAAAAAATGAATAGTAAGCCTTACTGATTTGAGGGTTTGATAACTATTTATAGAGTTTTACAAACCTTAATCAAAAACATATATAATGGTCACAAGATCCCATAAAAAATGGAAGGTTTTCGTGCAAAAATCAAGTCAGTATTTCGAAATCTCTAACTTAGGATCGATCTTGGGTCCAGACTTGAGCAAAAATAGAGTTTTTACATCTTAGGATTGATCCTTGATTTTCAGGATTAATCCTAGATCTTCATAAATGCTTAATTTGTCTCTAAAGCCTTAATTCTTGCTCTTGGAAGCTCCGTGATCATTCCAAACCTCTTGGGCCTTGCCTAAGTGACCTTTGCATTCCTCTCTTTGGTTTATTACATTGATTTTATATATATTGCTTCATTATGGTCTTCTAAACTCACCTAGGTTAGGTTTGGTCAAACACACTCACACCACACACTTTTCCTTTGATGTTTGCTTTTGTATACCTGTATGGCTTTAAAGGATGAGTTGTTTTGGCTTGTGTTGTATAACTTGAGACTTGTCTTGATAAGCATGAGGTTCTCTTTATCTCCTCTTTGCAAGTATGTTCAGCTTTAGTCTTCAAGATAGTTCTTTGTAGGACTTAAGACTTTTACTAGGACTTACAAATTTACAATGATATAACATTACAATCATGAGAACCTACTATAAGCTCAACTACATACAACCCCTTTTGTGCATGGAATTGACAATATACCCAACAATCTTCCCCTTTGTCAATTCCATGACATAACACATATTACAAGAAAGAAATAACAAAATAATAATAATAATAATACAATAAGCACATCTTCTTTTCTTGAAGGCTTCTTTGTAACTGTGACCTACCACCTATAACCTGCATCACATTAGATATACCTTTCTTACAAGACTTTTTGTTAAGTTTGTAGTGATATACTATATTAACTAGTGCATAAATAGATAAATATTTTCATTATGTCGACATATTTTTGTATCAAACAAGCAAGTGTTTAAAATATGTGTTCATTATGATTCAATCACATGCTTTCAATCCAAAATAAAATTTCAAGTTCGCTCTTCTCCCCCTTAATTGATTATTTACTCCCCTTTATATATGATCACTCTCCCCCTTTTTTGTCATGAATTGGCAAAGATGACTTAAATAAAGTACATGTCATAAAACAATGAGAGCATGATAACAGTGGATAACATGTAAAAGATAGGTATGATATAAATCCATATGCTACATACACCAAATGTGTTATACACAAACAAATTTATTCATTGCATTCAAGGTATGTGAATTACAAAAAGATATTTCATACTAAGTACAAGATGACAGATCATAGACACACTCTTAATCTAATCTGACTCCATATTGGAATCAAAGACCTTGATGGGAGATTCCTCTGATAGGTTGGGCTTTGGCACATACAGAGGATCTTTAGTAGTTTGAAGAATCCTACCCATCTGTTGTTCGTGTTGCCTTTCTCTTTCAACAACTTGGGTGATTCTTTTACTCAGTTTGTTCAATTTTTCATCCACCTTAGCATTAAACTTGTGTTGCTTCTTTGCCAGTTTCTACTAACCTTAAATAATCTCTTGTAGTAGCATGGTTGCAGAGTACTGAGAAGAAGAAGATGGACCAGTATCAATGACTGGTGGTGGTGATGCTCTCGGTGGAGGAGTAGGCTTTTGGGGTGGAGAAGGTGTGATAAGATCTCTCTGAACTTCCTGTTCTTAGTCCTCCAATAATTCAGTACCTAGAATCTTCATCATCTAGAGGGTTGCCATTTAGAAGTTGCTCTTCTGCTTCAAGATTTTTATATTGCTTCTAGTAGGCAAAGGCACTCCAAAATGCTTGAGAATCTTGGTGATCAAGATTCCATAGGGAAGAGTGGCAGTTTTCTTGGTCTCCCTAGCTTCCATAGTAATCTTCTCGTAGATAAATTCAGGGCATCAATCTCCTGTTCCTCAAGATAATAGTCCACCAGGTTGATCATGTCCATGTACATGTCAAATTGGTGGTAGTTGGGCAGCAAGTTTTGTGTAAAGATCTTATTCAGAACTTTAGCCTTTGGGTGGCATAGGGTAGTATGAATCTTTTTTCCCTTGAACATCTCGTGCTCACTCTTTCCACAGAGTCTCTAGCAATTCCCTCTTTGTCTTCAAGCACAGAGATTGGATAGAAGAAATATCTCTGCACTTCAGGGATCCTGAATAACTCGGATACGACTCAGGGATCAACCTCCACTCAAATCTCGTACATCATAATGCTAAAGTGTTTAGCACTTTGGGATCCTCCACAAGATTGTTGAAGAACAATCTCACTGCCTCCTCATAAACAAACCCTTTGATAAACATAAGGGGTAACTATCCTCTTCTTTCTAACTTTTATTCAGTCCCATGAACTCCAATACAACTCGCTCAATAAATCGTTCTATATGGAATAGATGATGAGAAAAGATGTTGGCATACCTTGTTTGGCATGTGGCATTTGGAAATCAAGTGTCCCTTGGTGACAATTTGTCATGGATTTCATTCTCCTACCGGTTGAAGTTTCCATTGATCACAAATAGATTGAATGCTTTGAACACAAGTTTGCCAAAGATGAGGCTAAGAGGTAAAAAGAACTTTTCTCTAAGGTTGGGAGAGCTCAAATAGGGCTTAGGGAAAAAGCCCTAACATTTTATAACATCGGGGTGCCCTTTTTCCCTTAGTTCATGCCATCCAGGATCAATCTTGGGTAGACATAGGATCAATCCTAACTTCACATATTTCTGTCCAAACTCATTTCTCTTGCAATTTTTGTTCTATAGATGTTTGAAGCACCTTAGATAGATGGGAAAGGGTATCTTTAGGTGTTTTATAGGTTTCCAAGCATTTTCCATATGTTTAGATATGTCATGATTACTTTGGAGAAAAATTTGGTTATTTTTATAAGAATTATTTCACAAATTGGTACTCCTTTGGTAGTTAAGTCATAAAGCATTAAAACACATGGTGTACAACTTGACCAACTCATAGATAGGTCTTTGAGATTGTCCAATTTGTTATCAACTAGCTTTTGGCAAAAATCATACATTGAAATGTATACAAATTTCCTCAGAGGTTTCTAAGCTAGTCTGGGGGCTAATGATGGATATTTTAATGAATTTGTTATCCACTACCTTCTAGGGATATACAGATTTCCTGAGAAGTAGCCAAGACATGGGTAGACCCTTTATGTCATCTCACACATACCTATTAATTTCCTAAGGTTCACAAATCACTAAGCATCAAGAGGTTTTGTGAGAATATCTATTAGTTGATGTTCAGTGTCAATATATTTTAGAAATACTACTTTCTCTTCAACCAAGTCTCTAATATAGTGGTGTCTTATGTCCATGTGCTTGGTTTTTGAATGTTGTACTAGGTTTTGAATATTTGGATTGCACTTGAGTTGTCTATGAATAAGTTCATTGTATCTTGACTTATTACATAGTCCTTCAACATTTGCTTTATCCATAGAAGTTGTGTACATCCCCTTCCAGTTTCAATATATATAGCTTCAACAGTTGATAAAAAAAATTAAGTTATGTTTCTTGTTGTGCCAAGATATAAGATAGTTGCCAATATAGAAACATTCACCACTTATGCCCTTCCTATCATCCACATTTCCTACTTAGTCAGCATCTAAATAACCAACAATCACATTGTTGGTGTCAAATGAGTACCATAGTTCATGGTTGATAGTACTATTTATGTACCTTATGATCCTTTTAACTACTTTTAAGTAAGATTCCTTATGATCAGCTTGGTACCTTGCACAAGCACCTACACTGTATTGTAGGAAATGTTTGGTCTACTTACAGTCAAGTAGAGAAGGCTCCCTATCATACCTCTATATACTTTAGTGTCTACATTCTTTCCATTTACATCGTTATTGATTTTATCAGTAATGCTCATGGGTGTGTTAAACGTTTTGGTTTCATTGAGACCAAAATTAGACATTAGTTCCTTTGCAAATTTAGACTAACTTATAAATTTTCCCTCATTTGTTTATCTAATTTGTAGTCCTAGGAAGAATTTCAATTCTCCTTCCATACTCATTTCAAACTCAGACTTCATGGTTTAAGCAAACTCATGTGACATGTCTTCACATGTGGACCTAAGGATGATGTCATCTATATATATATATTCAATGAGTATGTGTCCTTCCTTCTTTTTGATGAAAAGTGTTTTATCAATACTCCCCTTATCAAAATGGTTATCTAGAAGGAATTTGGTTAACCTTTCATACCAAGCTCTGGGAGCTTGTTTGAGGTCATAGAGCACATTTTTCAATCTGTAAACATAGTTGGGCTGATGCAGGTCAACAAACCCTTCAAATTGTTCCACATATACTTCTTCTTGTAGAATTCCGTTCAAGAAGACATTTTTGACATCCATCTGAAATAGTTTGAACTTCAGATGACAGGCCATAGACAAAAGAATCATTATGGATTTAAGTCTAGGAACTTGAGTAAAGGTTTCTTCAAAATCAATACCTTCAATTTGTGCATAACCATTCGCTACTAGTTCAGCCTTATTTCTAACTACAATACCATGCTCATCTAGCTTGTTCTTGAATACCCATTTAGTACCTATTATGTTTTTATCACTTTGTTTCTCGGTTAGGTACTAAATATCATTTCTCTTGAATTGGTTTAGTTCTTCTTGCATGAAAAGTATCCAATTTAGATCCTTCAGAGCCTCATTGATTTTTCTAAGCTCTTTTTTGGAGGTGAAGAACAAGTGACTTATGATGTTTTCAAATTGTTTTCTTATCTTTACTCCTTCTTGAGGATTTCCTATTATATCTTTTGAGTGTCCTTTGGTAATTCTTCTTTCCTCAATACGTTCCTCACTCTTAATTATTTCATCCTTAGATTTAATGCTTGAGTCTTGACTCTTGTTCTCCTTCTTAGACACTTAAATTTGAGTTTCAATTGTGGTACATCCACAAGGCCTCATTAGCCTTTCACATGGTCACCAATAGAGAAATTTATTGATTCCTCCATGATTTGAGTCCTCTTATTGTAGACTCTATAGGCCTTACTCCTCTTGGAGTAGCCAAGGAAAATTGTTCCATCGCTCTTAGAATCAATTTTTCTAAGATTTTCCTTGTCCCTTAGGATGTAGCAAGTACTCCAGTATACTCTAAAATACTTTATGTTGGGTTTCTTACCATTCAACATCTCATATGCTATTTTAGAGGTACCATGCCTCAGATAGACTCAGTTTATGGTATAGCAAGCAGTGTTAATTGCTTATACCCAAAATCTCTTAGGAAGATTCTTGTTGGTCAACATGACACTAACCATTTCTTATAGTGTTCTATTCCTCCTTTCAGCTGCCCCATTTTTTTTAGGTGTCTTAGGAGCTAAGAACTCATGATTTACTCCTAATTTCTTTGCACCAATCATAGAACTTGCGGTTCTCAAATTCTCCTCTATGACCACTTTGGATATTTTTAATGGAGAGTTCTTTCTCATTTTGAATTCTTGTATAGATTCTCTTGAATTCTTCAAATGCATCGGACTTTTCTTTTAGAAAAGTGATCTATGTTAATCTAGAGTAGTCATCCACAATCACTAGGAAATATCTGTTTCCATAAATGCTCTCTGTTCTAGTGGGACCCACTAAATCGATGTGACGTAGTTCTTGGAGTCTTGATGTTCCTATATGAGTCGCCTTCTTGTGAACAGCTCAAGTTTGTTTGCCAAGTTGACATCCACCACATATTGGATTTTCAACCACATCAATCTTGGGCAATCCTCTAACAAAATCTTTCTTGCATAGCTTGGATAGGTCCTTGAAATTCACATGTGCCAACTTTTGATGCCAAAGGTTTGTTTCATCACTAGTGTGAGATAAGAGACATGCATTGAGGATTCCAGACTCAACTATAACAGTTTTCATGTGTTCGGATCCCTTTTACAATAACTTGTTCCCTTTCTTTGTCCTTTATTATGTAGCTATCCTTAGTAAAGTTAACTGCATATCCTAAGTCGCATATTTGACTTATTGTAACACTCTACATTTCACTTGAAAGGTAAAAATGTAATTTAGCACATAAAGGTAAAATTATCATTTCACATGATTAGACATACCTTAGAGTGGTTTAGGAACCCTTTGGACCAAGTTAGAAGTGTAGAACCTAAGACCCAAAACTTGTCAGGTTCCAAAGTTTTCCCAAATGCATATTTGAGATAAATTTACGAGTGAAACTATATCAGCCTAATATTAATTAGCTTGCAAGCCATATATCATAGGCATATATTTACCAATCCTGAGTGAATTAGAGTATAAACAATACATAATTAGAAAGATCTTGAAGTCTAATTTCCAACACAAGAAATTGCAATCGAATAAGAGTTTTCTAAAAAAGGTTATGAACATTTTAGTCTAAAGAAGTCAAACTTGGAAAATTCTGGCAAATGGATCAAACCTTATCCGGATGAATCTAAACTTCGCAGATCAATCTGACACTTGGAGGATTAATCTGATGACACAACATTTTGCAACAAAAAAAAAAAAAACATACTATAAACATGTGGGATCAATCTGGTATCTCTGCAGATCAATCTGACACCTAGTGGATCGATCTAATACCTTGAAAATCGATCCAAAATGACCTAGCTTGTTCTTTTTAGGAAAAATCAATTTTTCATCATTTTGGGGAGTGTGGGACCTCCCAACTTGAACCAAAACCCTAAAAATATGATAAAGAAACCTTAATGACTTCATTTAAATCAAAAAGAGAAAGAGTCGGAGAGGTTTGGGAGATTTGAGAGCTAAGTGTGAGAATTCTTATCTAATTGGATAAGTTTTACCCCCAACTTTGAAAATCTTGATAGGATGAGTGATTTTCTTCTTGAATCTTCTATTTTTACTTAATTAATGTTAAATGTACATCATTTTACATATAATAAAGGAAAAGATAAGGAGGTGGTTGATGATTTTAGAGCTTGATCAAGGAGGAAGGCTAAGAGTAGTGAGTGTTCATATATGAAGTGTTACTCCCTTTGTTCTCCTACTGTTTTCTTCTTGGTTAATCTGTAATTTGATTAGTATTTTGGTTTCTCTAGCACTTGATTGTTAAGTCTTTAAAGCTTGGCAAGTTTACATCACTTGATCACTAAATTTATGAGATTTTTCACTCATGATATGTTACTCCTTTGAATTCTTGTCCTTCTATTCATTTGAAATCTTTAGTTTGAATGAGATATCATTTGTCTCTTCATTTTATTTGATTTATGGTTGAAGTTTAGTAAATTTCCTTCATCCAAACACTAAATCCATGGAGGATTATTGAGTTTTTATGTTGATAACTTGACTTCTCTATTTTTTCTACACTCACCTTCATTTTTTATTGTCATTTTGGGTGAGATGATAAGTTTTCATTACTTCTTGCTAGATCTATATGAGTTTGGTGATTCCACTTACTTCATAAAGTGATTTCCTCCATTATGCCTTAGTGTTTTGTTTACATAAAATTCAAGATTCTATGTGTGTATAGTTAAATCTATTTTGATTTGAGCATGTTTTGGTTAAGGTTTAATTATTCTACTATGCTACCATCATGAATTCATTGAAATCCTAAGTTTCTCTATATGATTAAATGTAAGAAGGTTGGATCTTTATGAAATTCAAAGGAAAAAAGGAGTTCTAATTCATATACTTAATGTTTTCCTTGACTTCTCCATATTTTAGAATCTCATTCATATCATCATTATTAATTGGTAGTCTCTACTTAATTTAATTGTCTCTAAGCTTTGTTGCTTATTCTATTTCATATGTTAATTGGTCATTGATGTTATTATTATGTTTCCCACTTGATTATATCCACTTAGACTTACTCTGATGAACTTCATATTAGCATCATTACATTTGCATGTCTTGTTTGAGACTCTTATCTTATTGTTGGTTTTGGAAAGTTATAAAAGAAATTCCGAATACTTGGTTTTGGTATGAATATAAGCTACTACTTTCCATTTGGTTTTAAACATGAGCTTTACATGGTCTTACATATGTGTTTTTACTATATGTACATCTCTTGAATTGTATCCATATGTAGTTACATATGATTCTATATATGCTTGGATTTAGAGTTCTATTCACTTTTGAGGTTTTGGTTTTGACTCAATCATCAAGACTTATTAATAGGTAAAGACGGCACTAGTTGCCCATCAACCTTTGATGTTCAGGGGAATTTTTGTGGGCTAACCCTTGATGCCCTAAGGGATTTTTGTGGACTATATTGGTCTTATGACCCTTTTAGGTACTTAACCATTAGGTCACATCAATAGGTGAAGACGGCACTAATTTTTCACCATTTTCATATGAGATTTAGTTTGGTTAGAGACCCTACATGGGTTATATGATTTCAGTTTTGTTAGAGACCCTATATGAGTTATATGATTTCAGTTTTGTTAGAGGCCTGCATGAGTTATATGATTTCAGTTTTGTCAAAGACCCTACATGGGTTATACGATTTCAGATTTTTCAGAGTCCCTATGTGGGCTAATCTGCTGGATTTGATACAAGGTATTTTAATGAGATTTGGTTTTAAAACCCTATATGAGTTTACTTGATTTGATCCAAGAAATTTTTTTAGAAACCCTTTATGGGTTATGTGAGTTTAAGATTTGTATTGAGTTCCCATAAGCATGCACCTAGTTTTGAAATCTATTAGCTAAGGAAGCTTATTTGAGAGGTACTAAGGCCAACTTACATATAAGTATTTTGTAGTAAGCATTGCATAGCATGTTGCACTTTTCTTATGAACTTCACATTATTTGATTTAGTTATGGATCTCTGTTGATTTGGCTTTGATACTTCTAGAACCTTTACTAGAATCTGATTATTGCTATAGCTAGTTTGATTCATATCTGTTACGCATATTTTTATTTGGTATTAAGTTATACTCGTGCATATTCGATTTACTCCATGACACATTATGTATATCTTCTCATGGACTTTATAGCTTACCCATGTTTTTAACACCATTTCAAATAGCACTTTGTAGTATGTGCTTTCATGAAAGTGCGGTCCCAGAGATGGTTTGTTGGGACGAGAAACTGCCTCTTTTTATTTGTTATATGTTTAGTTCATTTTTCAGCACTATTATGTATGAGACATGATTTAATTTTGTTACCTAGTATGTTTGATTGTGATGAGATGATGGATGTTATGACATGGTTTAGATGCTCATAGTTATGTTTAGTTGAATAGTTTAAGACTAGTAGTTTATTTGATATGGATAGTTAGAGGTTTTTTGTTATATTCCATTGTGTAGTTTAGAGTGTATATGTTTATACTTATGCTGCACTTTATGAATGGATGTTATTATCTTATGGTAATGTTTTCGTTGTGAATGTTTTGGTAATTAAGGATATTTAATTGGATAAAATAAGAAAAAATATATATGTTGTAATTTAAGTAAGATAAGGACTCCTTTCGTATGGAAATGATCAAAACATCACACTCCGAAATCCGCAACATCGTGCATGTGTGCTTCTGCATCTATTTCTCTGATTTCTGTGTGCAGGTTTCAAGGCATGACACTCATGCTCAGGAGGTTATGTTTTATCCCTTGAAACAAAAGAACATTTGTGAGTTTAGGAAGTCCTAGTGTTTCAATTATGCCACTACCAATAATGTTAGCAAAGTTTCCATCACTAAATGAAACACTTCCTTCTAGACCTTCCACGAAGAAGCTAAACAAGGATATATCCCCAGTTATTTAGCCTTTTCCTACACTCAACCTTCATGTGTCCCATAAGTCCACAATAGTGGCATATATATTCAGGGACTTTAGGAATTGAAGTGTGAGAAGTGATACCTTTTGGGTTCACTTTCTTCCTTCCCTTTTGGTTAAAAGTAGCCTTTCATTTACCAAGGATGGTGGATTGTTTAGAAGTTGAAGCTTCCAATACTCCTTTGCCTTTTTTTATTTTGTGCATAAGAGTAACCTTTCTTAACGTATGTCATGTTGGGTCTTTGCATAGGTGTTTTCCCTTTACTTTTAACACAAACAGTTCTAGTACCATTGGATTGGCTAGAGGAGTTTGGTATAGAGTTATCCAACCCGTATCCAAGACCTCTTCTGTCTCCACTCTCCTTTCCCATTATAAGCATTTTTTTCAAATTTCTCATTACCTTGGGTAAGAAGATGGATTGACTTCCTCTTATGTTCTTCTAGGATTTTAATTTCATTTTCTAGATCTTTTATTTTTCCTATAAGTTTGGCACTGGAGACAAGGAGGTTTCTTTTTTCTTCTCTTTTCTTAGGAATTATAGATTTATCTTCTTTTGACTGCTTTTCTAAGGATTTTACGAACTCCTTTAGTTTTTCATTTTTCTTGAGTTAGTGTGTTATTTTCTTGATTTTGGTTCACTTTCATTCATAGCTTTCTCAAGAGAATCTAGGTTTTGTAATTTTTCAATTAACTTCATATTCTCCTTTAAAAGTCTATAATTAGTTTTTGCTAACTCTGCTTTCTACAAGAAGCTTATCATAATTTTTTTGAAGGTCTTGATCACCTTCATCACCACTTTCAGCTTCACTACTTGAACTTTCCTTAGAGAGTTCAATAAAAACAACAAAGGCTCTAACTTCTTGGGATGAGACATCATTACTTCTAAATGACACATTGTTAGACTCATCAGAGTTTTCATCCCATGTGGCTGTCATTGCTTTATTCTTGGGTTTACTCTTCGTCTTGTTGGCAAACTCAGTAGCCAAGTGACCATATTCCTTGTATTCATAGCATTGGGGTCTATCCCTGTTAGAATAGGTGTCTTGACAAAGCCATCATAGATACTTTTTATGTTATTTTATTTGTTTGACATTTATAATAAAA
>JAOXJP010070648.1:0-15314 GCA_025762735.1 Platanus orientalis
CTCTCTCTCTCTCTCTATATATATATATATATATAGATAGATAGATATACATGAGATATGAGAGTGGTGGATGAGGTGTTTCTTCTCTTTAGGTTTTTTTCTCAAGGTTCCTCTCCAGATAGTGAGAGAACGTGAGAAGAGGGTTTTTTCATAGCATTGAGAGAAGTGAGGGGTAAGGGTGTAACAAGGTTAAGGGCTTGAGTTCTTGGGTGAGAGCTTGAGTAAGAGAGCTTTGTACATCTTTTACTTTTCTCATATAATAAAAAATGGATATCCTTGTGGATGTAGGCATCTTAGCCAAACCACGGAAAAATCTTCATCTTGTGTGATTGTTAATTTCTTAGCTACTATTTTATTTTTTATTACACAAATCATGAGTGATTTAGGCTTGTATTCAATCACGTGAAATTCCAGGACTTTCAGCAACGCCAACATTTATTTGTTAAATATTGGAGGTTTTCTATTTCAGTTCATCGAGAAGGATCGGAGTATCAAACTTTTTAAGGTGAGCCAGACCTAAAATGTTTAAGGTGAGACAGACCTCTCCCTTTTGAAGCTGGATTGTGTCCGCTTCTTCTAATCTCCGCTAACGTCTACTTTGCATGAGCGGATGACATGTAACCCCAAAAAAAAGGTGAGGAAAGCTAAAAGTAATGTTTTTTAAACCCGACTAAAAAGTAACAGTGGTTAACCATAATTTTGAACCCCCGAAGCTCACTTTCATTTTAGTTTTCAACCAGTAAACCTAGAAGGAAGAGAACTCTTCTCCATAACGAGGCAATGTTCTCCTCGTTGTGTAGCCAACATCACCAACGACCGTTTCCTGCGAAAACATGATTTTTAAGATCTCGTCACTTATTTTTAACTCTCGTCGCCGATTTTTAGCTTTCGTTGCCAATTTTAGCCATTGTCAGCGATCATTTGAGCTTCTCTGGTGCACACTGAAAAAGTTTGTCACAGTTGTTTTTAATTTTTGGATTTTAATCTTATTATTTGATCTTCTCTGTGTGAATTGACTTTGTGCTTGATATGAGAAGATGCTTCATCTTACTTCTTCCAATTTGCTCTCCATCTCTTAGTACTTTTTTTTTCACAGAGAAGGTCAACAGTTTGTTTTAAAGTGATAAAGCAAAAAAGGTCTAGTATTTTAGACTGATCAAAAGGTTATTTTTGGATCTTCTTTTGATTCTCTCTCTTGTGCTATTTTGATGTTATGGAGTTTTTGGATCTAATTTAGATCTCTCAGCTTCGATCTTTTGGATTTTATTCGAGTTTTGTATGAGTTTTGGGAGGACCGTCTTGGGGTTTTCTCCATATGTGGACAAAAACCTAGACATGGAATGGGTTGGAGATCTCATGTTGAAACTTCGTTGTGCTTAGTGTCAGAAAGGTTGTCTTAGATTTAACTGTTATAACATGAATTGAAAAATTATAACCCAATTGACGAAAAATCAAGGGCTTGAATTTTGTACAGCACTAAAATGAACGGAAAAAGAAATCAATTATAGTTTGTTATCTCTTCTTTCCATTAGATTTCCTTTCGTCAAGTCGTCCCATTCATTGTTTCTTGTTACATTATTGTTTTTTTTTTTTGGCTTTTCTTACCTATTAAGATCCCAATTGTCCATTCTGTTGGGTTAATGTCTTGTATTCAACCTGAGATGACGATCCGAAAACCCCGAATATGACCTGAAAAAGGGCGAAGGTGAGCAAAGAGAATCCTTCTTTTGATCCATTTTTGCATCCAATTTGGGGTCCTAATCCAACCCGTGGAGATTAGGGTTTTGGGGGTTTCTCAATTTCTGTGTTGCCGCACTATTCATTGTAATCTCGATTTTTTATCATAGTGAAAGCTCTTCTCCGTTTTTGCCCGTGGACATAGGCTTCAAGCCGAACCACATAAGTCATCTTGTTCTCTTTGTGCTATTGTTGTTTGCTTTATTTTCTCTCTTCTTCATTGTTGCATACGATTCCAGATTTAGGTTTCTGCACAACACATTCTCTAGTGTGTTAGATTTTATATGGTCTCCTTTTTTTTCTTTTGTAGCTTTCTTGGTTGTGTTTGAGTATGGCTTTGCCTTTTACTTATTTTGTGGTAGAAAGTTAAGGAACATTTTATTTTAATGATGAGTTTGATTGTTATTGTTCAAGTGAAATTTGGAGTTGTGCCATTAGGTTAATTAATTGAATTGATGATATTAGGCAGTTTATGATTGCTCAATTAACGTAGGAAGTTGATGTGATTTAAGGATTCTCATTTTCCTTCCCTACTTCCACAAATCATGAACTTGGTACTTACCTTAAGTAATTTCGGGAGAACCATAACCTTGGAATTTTATCCTTAATTTTGCTTTTAAAGATAGCTAATTCTTTCCCTTTTGTAGCTATTATAGTAATCAACCCACATTTTCGTTTTCTGTCCAATAACTTCAGTAGATAGTAAGGGTTGGAAAAGGGATGATTAACTTAGGTTTTACAAGAGTTTGCTTGGATTGTATAGCATTTTTAGAGTTGATCATCCTATAAAACCTGAAGTTTGGAAGTTGGGTTTTGAAGTGTACATTTATAAGATATGCTCCCACTAGCAAGGCTTTTAAGATGCTCAAGAAAAATTTGAATGTAGCACATAATTATAATAAGTTGTCTTTCGAACTATAGTAGTAATCTTTTTGTATTATGTGAGTGTCTCTTCCAATTCCACCAATCTTTTTGTATTTTTTGTAATTATTTATTTTTACCTTGTTCTTTTATTTGGCCTCCACAGATGCAGTCATCATCAAGTAACTACACATGGCCTACATGTAAATGTCTAATTCGGCCAATCTATATTGAAGCAGGATTTCTCCAATTTGAAGTATGATGTTTTGATGCTAAAACAAGATGTTTCATTGAAACGAGATTTTTTGAAAGTGAAGTAGGAGTTGCTGAAACTGAAGTAGATACTTTATTTTTATTTTCATAATTGTAATGGTAGTTGTCTTATTTGTACGAAAAGGATGAGCTTATTCAACTGGTTACTGATTAAATGTTTTAGTTATGATGGTAATTGTCTTATTTGATAATTATGACATTATAGGGTACAAGTGAACAACACACAGATGAGAGTGATGTTCATTGCACATTTTTCATTGAAGCGGGATTTATCTTCTACTCTACTTCTACTTATATGGTTATAGATGTTCATTGCACATTGTGTTTTATGCTTTAAGTACATTTTGCAAATTCTAAAAATTGTAAAGCAACACTACCACAGTCCTTTGAGAGCAGCACTACCACACTTGTTGGAATACCCTCCAACACAAAAATTTTGTTTACAAGTTGAAAAAATAATCTCCAACAAGCCAAAAATCAGATTAAACCAATTTCTAGCTGAAATAATACCCAATGATTTCAAAGACTACTAGAATATCATATTCAGATTTTCTATCTCTGATTTCAATCTTACACGTGAATCAACCATCCATACCTTTCATGAAATCCATTAGATCAGTTTAAGATAGAGTTGGAGTTCAGAAAAATCAGAAACTCCTTGAGTGGAAGATTTGATGAAGAAAAACAAAATCATAGAACTCTCTAATCTGAACCGATTGAGATGAAATTTGTTTCAGTCTCTTCCAAGTTTCATACGAGAGTAGAAACATCCAAAAAAACTATACTGGAATTTGCTTATGTGAACAGATCACTCCATCCATATATCAATCCCTTTGAGGTTTACTTATCCTCAAACCTTCAAATTGATGTTTAACAACTGCTCCTTGATTCATTTATGTGGGAAGGTCCTAGGTTGAGGATAAACATAAAGCGTTTTCCTATGTTTAGCATAAGTAGGGATGGCAATTCATGTTGGCGGATCGCCTTCGTGTCATGTTGAGATAATGGTATATGACTATATAGCTCAACCCAAACCCAACTCATTTACTATTTGTGTCAAAGAGGGTTGACCTGTTTGACCCGAAACATGTTTAACCTCAACCCTAACCCGCAGACACATCAGCATTGAAAAGTGATAAGCACCCCCCAAAAAGTGTAAATCACTTTTTGGTGCGAATGTGTCAGCCCCCGGTGCTGTTTGCACCATTGTCACAAAATTCATTTGTACCTAATCCCAGTTCACTTATTTCGTGTTGGGTCATTTGGGGGTTGTAATTTATGTTGGCAGGTTAGATTTCAGTCATGTCAAGTTAAGGGTATAAAACTATATGTGTCAACCTGAACCCAACCCATTATTAATCATGTCAACCCGAAATCCATTTGTAGTCAACCCTAACCCGGTAATTTCATGTTGGGCTCATGGGTTGTATCAAACATTGCCACCCCTGCGCATATGGGAGGGATTAGACCTTTAGTCACTCATAAGGAATAAAGATGCCACAGCCGGGTTGATATCCTTTGCAATGTGAAGATTTACGCTGGGTTTGGAGCCACCATTTATGGGGCTCCAAAGTCAGTACCTAATTGCACTTGGAGCCCCCTGAATGGTGGTTCCAAGCCCCGCGCAGAGGATACCATCCTGCCGCAGCCACCCTTAATCATTGAATGTGTGCCAAAGCCCTAATGTTGGCACACGCGCAATGACTTAAGCCAAAGACCTTCGGATGCCCAATAAAAAAAATCTTGAAATAAATGAACTCATAAATCATAATCATTTTATTTTTGGGGGTTAAAAAAAGAGGGGTGTTGCAGATTTTGTTGGTTCTTATGTTAGACATCACATTATCTTTATGTTGCTAAGTCCCCTTTCTTCCTCAAGCAAATGGTTTCCCTTCCTCCACCGTTGGCACCTGAGTTATGGAAGGGAGCCAAGGATCATTTAGAGTTATGGAAAGTTTAATACAAAACAATCAAGGCAGCCGATGAAAAAAAAATGCCTTTAAAATTGAACAATAATAAAAGAAGTCATTGAATGTATTGAAATCGTTGGGTGTAATGAAAGACAAGGACATGTAATGAAAAACAGGATTCGATCCAATCAGAAAACTACAGGGGCATTTTCATGCGTTTTTTACGCACTTACCATTAAAATTGCATATGAAATTAATCTCCCAACCAGATCAAATAAAAGAAGAAGAAGACCCACGATTGGTGTAAATGATTTTTCTCTGGTGACACTCACCGGTCACCGGCAATGCTCTCCAATCGCCGGCTCCACTCTCTGCTTGCCGGTAACGCTTCCAGTAAGATGGGATTTGTCGGATAACCCAGGGGGGGCCACCTACCTTAACCAGACTTTAAAAAACGCTGCTTTTGGCTTTCCTCACTTCTTAATTTTTTGGGTTGTGTGTCGTCTGCTCATGCGAAGCACAAACGTTAGCCGAGATTAGATGTAACGGACAAAATCCGGCCACCTTTCTTTACGATGGCATAGAATTTGCATTTAGTACGTGTTCCACCCAAGACCAGAGAGAGAGAGAGATATCATGTGTCCTTTTTCCCACCTTTCACTTGAAGTCTTCCTGTCGTCCTGGGTTTCCTACTTCATGAGTGGTTTTCCTTTGCCCCTCAAATCACTTCAATCATTTAATTTGAAGAGCAATCAATCTCAAAAGATTGAACGGTTCAAAGCTGAATACCTCTGCCTTCACCAATAGGGTGAAATTTGGTTTCATTCATGTTGACTACCTAAACGAGTAACAACTGGTAGGGATCAATCTTAGCTTCTATTACTGGAGCCATATCACCTGTATCACCCTTACTGTGTTCCACAAGACACAGGGGGTGGGGCCCATATACTTTTTGCATGGGCCCCACTTCTTTGTGTCTTGTGGAACAAGTGGGACACAGAAAGGTGACACAGGGGATATGGTTCCTCTATTGTTGGACTACTTTCACGGTGGAATAGTCCAACTTGCTCAACTTTGACCTTTACAAGCTGAATCGATGTATAACTATTCGGAAAGCATCCTTTTTCCGATAACTATCTGGTATCTATGTATGAGCCTCTTTGTGCGTATTCTCCAAGCTATTACTAGCAAGTGCCAAGTCTCAAAGCGATGGCCCTTGCTATTATTGCTTTAGCTTCCCTTTTCTTCTTTGCCGGCCTCACACAATCTCTAGCTGATAATTTCATCTTCAACAATGGATTCAGTGAAGCTAATCTGAACCTATCCGGAGCTTCGATCATCACAAGAGATGGAGCACTTGAGCTCACCAACAGCTCTAAGAAAATCATCGGCCACGCTTTCTACCCCTTTCTGCAGATGTTCAAAAAGTCTTCAGCTGTGAACGCTTCTTCCTTCAGCACATCCTTTGTTTTTGCAGTTGTCCCTCCAAACCCAGAGCAGGGAGGTGGTCACGGCTTTGCTTTTACAGTATCTCCATCAACCCAATTTCCTGGAGCTCAGCCCGGCCACTTTCTCGGACTCTTCAATTCGTCCACTGATGGGAAACCCTCCAATCATGTCTTCGCAGTTGAGTTCGACATGGATAACAGGAATGAAATGTTTGCAGACACCAATGGCAACCATGTTGGAATCAATATCAACAGTATAAATTCCAATAAATCTAAACCAGCTTCCTATTATGTTGACACACCCATGAAGAGGAGGTATTAAACCTGGAGAGTGGAAACCCAATCCAAACTTGGATAGACTATGATGGTACAAACAAAGTGGTGAATGTTACCATATCTCCTTTAGGTGTACCAAAACCAAGCCAACCTCTTCTGTCTCATCCAATCAACTTGTCTGGTGTTCTTAAGGAGTCTATGTATGTGGGTTTCTCCGCGGCCACCGGGAAACTCTCGAGCTCCCATTTCATCTTGGGGTGGAGTTTCCGGATGAATGGAGTAGCAGACTCCAATTTTTCTAAACTCCCTTCACTCCCAAAAGAAGAAATAGGGTCTTCTTCAAAATTTATATTAAAAATTGTTGTTGCAGTAGTCTCTTCTGTAACCATATTAGTGTTCATCTCTATTACCTTATATCGAAGGGTAATGCTGGCTGAGAATGTTGAGGATTGGGAACTGGATTGCCCTCACAGGTTCCACTACAAAGACTTACACATAGCCACTAAGGGTTTTAGAGAGAGCGAGGTCATTGGATTGGGTGGCTTCGGGGTGGTGTACAAGGGTGTCTTACCTAACACAGGAGAAGAAGTTGCAGTCAAGAAAATCTCACATAACTCAATGCAAGGACTTAGAGAATTTGTTGCTGAGATCGAAAGCCTGGGACGACTACGACACAAGAACCTTGTCCGTCTCCAAGGATGGTGCAAAAGAAAGAATGATCTCCTCATTGTCTATGATTTCATTCCCAATGGAAGCCTTTACAATTTCCTCTTCAAACCCAAAAGAAACTTCGTGTTGAGTTGGGAGCAACGATTCAGGATCCTCCAAGGCATTGCTTCGGGGCTGTTGTACCTACATGAAGAATGGGAACAAGTGGTTGTACACAGAGACGTTAAGTCTAGTAATGTCCTACTAGATGGTGAGATGAATGCACGGATAGGCGATTTTGGTCTGGCCAGGTTATACGACCATGGGAAGAATCCGCGCACCACCCATATAGTTGGAACGGTGGGATACATTGCACCGGAATTGGTCTGCACCGGCAAGGCCTCTGCGAGTTCTGATGTGTTTGCTTATGGCACGGTACTCCTGGAAGTGGCTTGTGGGAGAGAACCCATTGAACCAACCTCAATATCGGGGCACTTGATTTTGCTGGACTGGGTCAAAGAGTGTCATCAAAAGGGAAGAATTCTAGAGGCGGTAGACCCCAAACTCGAGTCATCGTATGTGATAGAAGAGATGGAATTAGTATTGAAGTTGGGTCTTCTCTGCTCTCAATCAAAACCAGAAGCCAGCCTACCATGAAACAAGTGACACGGTATCTCAACGGTGATGATTTACTTCATATTAATGGTGTGGTCTTCCATGACTCTGATAGTGTTGATAGGAACTCCTTTGTTGTGACTTCAAGTGACTCGGTCTTGCATTCCTATGGTTCATCCCTCGGTGCCATCTCTTCTAGTTCCTTGGGGTCTGGTAGATAGGTTCGATTTTTTTTTTGTATTTGTTTGTTTGTTTGTTTGTTTTTATAAATAAACTTGGAGATATGTGAGGTATACAACGTTGTATCTTTCAATTGAATCGTATAAAAGTGGTTGTTCTTCACTTCTCTTCTTTTAAATCTCGAGTCCTCCATGGGATAGTGCTTCCTATTCTGTGACTCAAAGTATCTCTATTCTGTTGCCATTATAGCTGCTCTTAATCAACCACAGAATAATGGAGTGGATATTAGGGTCTTAAATTGGGGTTGAACTCGTATATGAGGTTGCCTATGTACTTGGTTAACGGACCAAGCCAGCCATATTTCTTACCAGCTGATCTAAGACATGAGTATGTCGTTATCACGTTTTTTGAAAATAGTTGAGTCTTCCCGTCTGGGCCCCAAATTGTGTGAGGGCCAATTTAATGAAAACCGCGTGAAAACCGTCAAGAAACAACATGTTACTCATATTTTGGAGCGCGTGCATAGATTTAACTTAACTGTGGTTTAAAAACCACGGTTTACAAAGTGGGTCTCACCCGAAACCCAAACCGACAAAAGGAAAGAAAAAAACCTAACTCTTGGGCTGAGATTAGGTAGATTAGGTACGGAAATTTGCTTTTCCTGATGTATTAGGATGACATCAGGGGGCTGAGTATCAGTACTTAAAAGTGACTTTCACTTTTTGAGGGGTGCTTACCTCTTTCCAACACTGATGTGTTCACCCCCTAATGCCATCCTAATACATCAGGGAAAGCAGATTTCCGTATATAATCTTTTCCGGTGGAACAGTTATGTTCAGCGCTTGGTCCCTGGGATTTCTCTTTTTTTTTTTTAATCCTTTTTTTCCCTTTTTTTTTTGTTTATCAGGCAATGTATTTGAATTCTGCATTGTAGATAAAAACTCACAGATTTCATGGTTCACGCTTGACCAATTTTGAAGATTATGGGTTAACAAAAGAAGCTGTTCTCACATGGTTCTCAATGAAAACGATTGATTATAACCACGACCAATAATTTATGACTGCCGGCCCACCCACCAAACTGGAGACAAAACACCAAAGCTCACAATAAAACCAACAGGAAAGCTTGAAGAACAATTTTTTTAAAAGTTTAAAAAACTGTCTTTAATGATTTAATTTGAAAACTTGAAACCAAGAATAAAGCTTTATTGCGATACAGTAATACAATGCAATATATTAAAACCCACAAAACGCAATCTTTCTTTTTCATATTTCACACCAACAATAGCAGAAAAGGAAGGAAAAGAGGAAAGAAGAAGATGAAGAAGATGAAGAAATCATCTTCTTCTCTTCTCAAATTCTAAAATGGGTACCTAAGTCTCCAAACAAGTGGAGCGTCGGAAAGCGATCTCTACCTAGAAGAAGACTCTCACCGGCCTTTAGCAAAACACAGGGGACGAATTTCCTGGTTCAGATTACCATCCTCCTGACAGGAAGAATTGGATGTCTAGCCTTGACCCACAAAGAATTCTCATAAACAAGATCATTTGGCCAAGTACCCATGACTCAGCAACCAACAATATCGGTGTCTGATTCATCTCTCATCCCTTTGCCCCGTGCCAATCTCTGTCCATCTACCATCAACTCGTAAAGGGCACCCGGTCCCCATAACATTGTTTTATGTGTGAAACCGGTGACAAGGAGGATTTATGGGTATGCAAGGCTTTTTATAGTGCAGTGCTTCTCTAAGGGATGTGCAGATAGGTTGCAAGTCTTCTCCACAGATTTTATTGATGAGGATTTTGTTGATTGGTGAGAGGAAAATCAAACATGGTTCACCATCATCTCATCATCTCTTCACCAAACGCTGAGCATACCTGTTCAATGGGTTATGCCCGGTGACCAACGACTGGCGAACGGCGAACAACAAATGGGGGATGGACGAACGGGGGACCACTTGGCTGAGAACAACGGGACAGTTGAGTTTATTTTCTTTCCTTTGTCGGTTTGGGTTTCATTGTTGAGGAGGAGAAGGTCAAGTGGGACCCATTTTATGAACTATTGTTTAAAAACCACAGTTAGACCTATACAAGCACTCCAAAATAGGAGTAACATGTCATTCTCTTAACGTTTCTCACATGGTTCTCATGAAATTTGTTCTCACACAATTCGGAGCCTCTTGTCTGATGTGTAAGGGATCATAGTCAAGCAAACCTCGAGATACAACCAAACTCAGACTCAAATCATGCCTCTCAATGAATTTGCACTTCCCAACCAAGATGAATGAAACCTCTCATATACTCTTTCCCATTTATAGTTGAGTATCTAAAACTCATAAAATCGAAAACAAATTCATGTTGGAACATAGTTTTCATTTTTCCAAGTTATAAAGACAAGAAAACATAAAAGAGATCCAGATTCAAAGATGGAGATCAAGAAAACAAATATGAATACAACCAACTAGTGCTAAGACAAGTGGCGTCTACAACTACAATTGACATTTACAACTAGGAGTCCTTTAGATTTCCTACTCTTCAGAAAATTTTCTTTCTGCATTCTAGAATTCTCTATGATGATTCTCTCTATGCCTTCCTCATTACCTTTTATTTTTTTGGATCTTGTCTTCGAGGAAAGATCATTGTTATCTCTTGAATTTTTGTTATTATATTTATTCTTTTGATTTCCTTATGAAATTTTAGATTTTTGTAATCTCTAGAGATTTCCATTGTAATCTTTATAATCTCTCTATATTCTCAATCACACATTAACTCTCAACTCACACTAAGAGAAACAAAACAACCACATAACATAGCCACAAAAAAAAACACCAAACAATAAACATCCACCATAAACCCACCACAATTACCACCATTACACACCACAAACAACCACTTGAAACCCATCACTACCACCACCACCATCATACAACCATACCATCACCATAAAAATCACACCATTTGCAATCATAATTAGTACAAGCAACTATATTCATAAAACAAGCAAGTATGTATATAAGAAAATATAATCGTAACATAAACAAATATCTAAGGTCATATGTATTTTGTTTGTTAATCCCATGGTCAAAACATTTAAGTAATGTCCATGAGTCTTGTAAGTATCTATATGTCTACCAAAGAATCAACTCTAAGTAAAGAAGACAAAGTGGACCAAAAACTTGAAGATCAAGACCGGAAGACACCTCAAGATAGCCTCAAGATCTCCGAAGTAAGAAAGGTATAATCATGCATGCATTATGTTAGGAGTGTCATGAGAGTCGACCAAAAGTAGGCCTGAGCAAGTGCAGAAAAATCACTCATATACCCAAGGCATTGTGTAACGCCCCGCGTTTCATTTTAAGAATAAAACTATAATTTTACTCTTGTAAGGGTAAAACTGTCATATCATATATTTTAGACAAACCTTACGTTGGTTTATGAATGTTTTAGACCTAGTTAGAAGTGTGGAACCCAAGTTTAACCTTGAACCAATCGATTTCAAAAACTGTCCCAAGTGTGTTTTGGGATAACTTCACATGAAAATCTGTATAAACCCTAAGTTAATTAGGGGACAATCCAGAAACATTTAGAAAATACTTGGAGTCTACTTTCCAACAAAATAAATGGTTCACAAATACGAATTTCCTAGAAGTTATGACAATTCTTCCATAAGGTGTCAGTGCTGACAGGCCCATAGATTTTGGATCACTTCCTAGGATCACTGACACCAATATCGAGATAATTAGAGTTCAAGACATATATCATTGGAAAGATCTTGAAGTCTAGTTTCCAACACAACAAACGGTTCACACAAAGGAGTTTTCTTAGATAAAGTTATGGGCATTTTAGTGCGAAGGGGTCAAACCTAGAAAAAAAATCTGGCGGATGGATCTGACCTACTTTGGATGAATCTAAACTTACCAGATCGATCTGATCACTTCCCATATCAATTCGGCCTTTTACAGTTTTACAAAAAAAAATTTCCAAAATAGTGTCAGATCGATCTGGTATCCCTGTGGATTGATTCAATACCCTCTGGATCAATCTGAAATGACATAGATTACGTTTTTTAGGGTAAATCAATTTTTCTTCATTTTGGGAAGTGTGAAACCCCTCCAACTCGACCCAAAACCCTATAAATAAGATAAATAAATTCTAATGACATCATTTACACCAAAAAGAAAAAGGAAGAGGGGGAAGAGAAACCCCAAATTAGGTAAGGTAAGCTTGAAGACTTCCTTCTATGTAAGGCTTGCTTGAGTTTTGACATTCCCTCTTAGTTTTACTTGAAGTTTTATAGTATTTAGTAGTTTATGCCTTGTGTGTTGTAGAGAAAGAAGGAAGCCACAAATGATAAGAGGTTTTATTTTAGGATTTCTTTGGGATAATGAAATAAAAGTATTTGGGTAAGTAGTTATACAAAATTTACTCCATTTTTGTTTGTTTTAAGTTCTTACAAATCTTGTAATGATAAAATATAGAGTCTATGAATGTTTTATCATATGTTTGCAAATCCCTTTGCTTGGTTCTTAGAAACCCCTACTTATTGTGATGATTTGTGATGAAACCTTGTCAAAATCTAATAGGATCTTAGAAATTCTTATTTTATATTATGAGAAAAAGTAGATTGACATGCTATCTATATGTATTTCCTTGAAATAATGAATCTCATACATTGTGAGGACTTGTAAATTATCATTCTATAACTCTATAGTTTTCATGAAGGATGTTGATGGATGAATTGCTTGATTTTTCATGTGTAGTATGATTATGTGAGTTGGATATGCATTTTATGCATACAATTCCTTTCCTAGGTTCATAGAAATTGTGATTTCATTCTATGTTTGCTAAGATTTATGGATTCTAATATTTATGGGAATGGTTTGTGAGTGGATATACAGTTTATACTGCATATTTTCTTTCTAGGTTCTTAAAAATATGCTTCTACTCCATGTGTGCTAAGATTGGTTGATTAATCTCTATGAAAATTGGTTGTGTGAATGGTTGAGCTCTATATGCATGATTTCCATCTTCTTAGAACTTTGGATTTGTTTGCAATAAGCTTTGCTTTGGTGAATCTATATTCAAATCCCATGAAAATGTTGATTTCCTTATGTAGATTCTAGATCCTTTAATGTGAGCATGATTGAAGGGATTCTTTTACTCCATTTTTATGCATTCTTGGAAATTTGAGTTATTCATATGGAACTAATGTTCTATTTCCTTGAGTTTGGTAATCTCTACCATTGTTGGAAAGTTTATGGAGTTAGATTTATATGATTTGGAGGGAGTAAAGAGTTAGTTCCTTGTGGTGCTTCCTTATTTATTATCTTAACTTCTCGTGAAACCCCTTAAATGTTTACTTCCCACCTATTTGATAAAATAACATATGATTAGTTCTTCATAATTTGTGTGTCTTTATTATATCTATTGACTTCCTATGTTAGTCCATTACCCTCTTTGGTATGTTTTATTCGATTCATGTTATACTATGATGAATTGTGTAAATTTTATTGATCCTCATGTGGCTACATTACTCTGTACATCATGTGATATCTTTTAATGGGATGTGCATATTATCGCTGGCATGGTTTACTCCGAGATTTTCATTTAGCTCTTTACATGAGATTTCTACATAAGTTTTAAAAAGATTTAGGATACTTGGTTTTTAACCTACATATACATTGTCATAAAATGATTTTTCATCTTTGAGCATCCCTTACGCCCTTAGTTATGAGCCAAACACATTTACTTACACATTGGTATTTAACCCCTTTTTTATGTGATTTATTACTTCATTTGTTTGACTCTTTATAAGATAGAATATGTAGATATTTTTATAAATGGTATATTTATATAATGACTACATTACTTTATAAAAGCATGGGTTTAGTTTATCGCTTCTTTAACAAATGAATTTGTTTAGTACCCTGATTCAAAGGAATAATGTAGGACTCCCTTGGTCCAGGGAAATAATATGGGATTACCCTGGTTCGGAGGAATAATATGAGATTATCATTTGTTAAGGGAAATAATATGAGACTACCCTTTGTCCGGGGGAATAATATAGGACTACCCTTTGTCCAAGGGAATAATAAGAGACTACCCTGATTCGGGGGAATAATGTGGGACTACCCTTTGTTCGGGAGAATAATATGAGACACAACATTAACCTTTATGGCTTCAGGTACCTAATCACCAGGTCACATTAATAGGTGAAGACAGCTTTAGTGGCCCAATATATGTTATGTGATGTGCCAAAAATCCTCATATGGATTATAAGATATGACGTGCCAGATATCTTTACATGGGTTATGTTATGTGATGTGCTAGAGATCTTTATATGGATTATGAGATATGATGTGTCGAGGACCCTTATACGGGTTATGTGATGTGATGTGGTAGAGGCCCTTTCATGGTTTATGCATATGACATGCTTTGTTGGAGACCTTATGTGGTTTATATATATATATTATATGTTTTGTTGGAGATTTTATATGGTTTATGTGATTTGCTTTGTTGAAGACCCTTCATTGTTTATTTACTTAGATATATTATGTGATGAAACATTATTGTGATTTGCACATGATACATATATTATTGGTATGAGACACATAGTACTTGACACTTGACAAGTGATATATAAATTCCTAAACTATGTAAGAAAATAGAGATGTATGATAGTCCTCTCATTAGAGTACAATTCAACGCTATGAAGATCAATGATAAGTGTTAAATGACTAACGAAAAGTGATAAGAAAATATTAAAAACAAGGACAATGAAAGCTAATAAGTGATAAGTGAAGACAAGATGAATGATAAGTAAGCTATGATAAGCATAAGTAAGAATGTGAATGATAAGAAGTACTAAGGTGATAATAGACTTGTTGAATATAGAAGTAGAATTTCATATATTTCAATATGTAAATGTGTTATCATTATAGTTAATTACTTAGGAATGATCCATGCCTAGCTTGAAATGATTTGCATATGCATGTTCATATTAGGAAAATATAGTCTATACATGAGAAGTGAATAGAAATGCTCATTGGGATGTATACTAGGTATCTTCATTATGGATAGATTATGAAATATTTACCATGTAATTGTAAACACACATTGCTATGTATGTTTCCATGCAAATATATGAGAAGAATGTCATGTATAGATAGAATCATGCATATTGTCATATGTAGATATGAGAATAATGTCATGTATAGATAGAATCATACATATTGTCGTATGTAGATGTTAGAAGGATATCATCTGTAAATAGAATCATGTTTGTTGCCATGCATAGTTCCTATATGAAGAACCATGATGATGAGTATATAGATCTTGTGATGATTAGTAGATAATGTATGTACACT
>JAOXJP010070659.1:0-15313 GCA_025762735.1 Platanus orientalis
GAATCGATCAAGCAACACCGCCAATATTTCACATATATCAGCATAGAGCTGGAAACTCTCCTTGACAACCGGGTACAACGCAATGAGCACCATCCTACTGTTCTTGGCCATGCCCGTAGGGCGACAAGCCAAGAACCGATCAAGAAGCCGTTGCAGCTGACTCATTTTTCCCAAAACCGTCTCGGGTTTCATCTCCCTAAGTGGAGTTGGAGGCTTTCTTTCCTCCCGTCCCTGCGATTCGTTCAGATCTCCATAAGACCTCGACCGACGAACCCCATATCTACCATAATTTGATTCATCTCTAAAATCTCCATCATATTCATAACTCCGGGACGGCGGCGACCTCCACTGATCGCCTCTCTGCGAATACCGATCATCCCCACCCTGCGAATACCGATCATCCCCACCGCGACCACTGCGATCACCACCGCGACTACTGCCATCGCCACCATCACCACCCCTTCGCTGTTTCCGCTCATACGCCGTACACTCTAAACGCTGATCAAGATAAAGCGCGTAAGTCCTGACAAACGCAGAGTGATCCCATGAATTCGAGTGTGCCTCGTCACGGAAATCAGACATATTGAGAAGGCGAGTCCCTCGCCGTGTCGCGTACAGGATTTCCTGCTGAAACACAGAATCACCCTCGGCCATCAACCGATGCACAAGCATCAATGCCTTGAGCGCCACGATCCAATCCTTGGTCTTGCCGAGCCGCTTAGAAATCGTAGACACACAGGCATTCACATACCCTCTCGAATAAGACGTAAGGTTCAAGATCTCCTTTATATACTTCTCCTCGGCCGGATCGTCATCGTGGCTCATCGCCTTCACGATCGCAACCTCCAAATCCGGCGCATCGGTATTACTGGCGACCTTCGCCAATCCGATACTCGTCTGATCCTTCACGGCTCCGATCGCCTTCCTGATCGTGCTTGGCGCCATCACCTCCCACACCACAACCACCAGTTGCTATTACGGATACGCCTCCACTTCTCTCTACTATAACAGTTATCAAAATCGAGATCGGAGATCACAGCAAAAAGGAAAATTACCGTTTTTCGGCCTCTCGATCTACGCCGCCGAGACTCAGATCTGTGTTGACTAACCTCAACAATACAAACGAATCAGGGTCAGATCGACGAAGACTGCGAGAGAAACGGATGAGAGACTTCACAGATCCAACAATAACGGCTATGCAACGGCGACGGCGGCCGGCAGCACTGGTGGCGCTTCTCCTATTTCTCTTCGGTTCCACCGAGATTTAGTAAATGGCCTCGCCGCGTTTGGAATCTGCTTTGCCAGATGTAATGGCGGAGCGGAACCGGAATAGATTAAAAACTCTTTTTAAAAAATCACTTTCGAATCCGGTACACGTGGATTTTACATTGAAACAAACAAGCTATTTATGAGTTCTAATCATCTCCGGTTCTACTGAAGAGATATCACTCCAGTAACAATCCACGTCTGACACGACATGTGATAACACGAATCTTCGTAAGTAAGAGCGGATTAAGAGGGTATTATGGTAAATATAAAAATATATAACACCTTTATTAGAAATCGTGTCGTGTGAGAGATGGTACAGGCTTACATCTCTCTAGTTCTACTGGAGAATATTCAAACACCGCTATTTTAGAGGAAGTCAGAGTGTCGGAGTCATTGACAAAACATAAACCGGACTATTGAACCCGGTAAGTTTTACTCGGAGTTCTGAGGCTCAACCGCCTGGTTTGTCTTATTTTAATACTGTAACCGCGTGCAGTTCACGGGGACGGGAGAAGGACAGAAGAGCTGGAGGAGAGAGAAAGAAAGTTGCTTTAGTATAAAGTAAAAACGACACCCTGCCTAAAAATTGTTATTCGGTAAAAACACTGGAGTAATTGGCTACTGCTCTTTTACTAAAATGCCCTGCTTAGCCCTCTTTATTTGCAAAATACCTTTATGAGGCTTTGTGACGTGTCATGCGCTAATTGGTGTTGGCTTGATATTTTTCTTGGGTCCAATTGGAAGAGCCAGGATCCTCTGCAGTAAGTTAAACTACATTGACTTGCAACAAGTGTTTACAGCGCAACACATGTACAAACAAATTTAGACTCCAGCCTAAATTTGGTTGGAGTATTAAATTATTTGTATGTGTCAAGTTTCAAGAATGATTTCACATTAATGGCATTTTAATTTACTATAGAGGATCAGGACTCCTTCATTAAGACTTGGAACAAAATGAAAGGCAAGTGAAAGATTTGCCTTGTCTGTAATATTGCACTTCCAATAGATTTTCTGAAAATTGATTAGGTCTGGGTTTTTGCTTAAATAACATACTTTCTCATTTTCTTTTTTCTTGGATAAGCATATGATTAATACCAGTTCCAAATTTGGCTAAAATTTACCAAATCATGGAAATTTTCCTATATTTTTTGGAGAGTGAAATGGAAATTGAGGATAATGAAAAATGCCAATATGGTTCCTACTTATTGTGATGTGAAATAAAAATCAAGGGGAATATAAATATCCATAATTCCGATATAAAATCAATAATATATGATCCAAAGTTCTCTTTTTTTTAAATATTTAATCGAATCACTTCATGAAATTTTAGGGCATGGAAAAAGTCGATTTCCATTGGTATGAATTCTTATTTTAATGACCTTTAAATCTCAAAACTTGAAAAAAAAATAATAATAATAAATGTATGAATTTGAGTTGTGGAGAAGTAACGTCTCATAACATTGATTTAGGTCCCTGTACCGTGGAGCAGCAATCCTGTGGTCAAATTGGTCATCTATCCCATTTATAATAGGGCAAGAATTGTATTTAAGGTTGAACCCTAATTAACAACTAGTAGTATTTCTAATTGAAGAGTACTGTTTATACAGCCTAGACATTGTGCACCACCCCCCGCTCTACTTTGTGCTTCGTTGGGGGTGTAGGGGAGTTTTTTTGGGAGTATCTTTGAGATTTCACTTCTATGTTACTTGTATAAAAGGTTGACCTTAGTTTCAAGTAATAGGTTTTTTGAGAGAACAAGTGGAGGAGAAAAGAAGACGTTGTAGACTAATTACTCATTATTCTTTTGAATATAGTAGAATTGGTGTGATTCCATGGTCATAAATCTTAACTATGTAAATTTTATTTAGGTAACCACTTTGAATTTTATATATATATATATGTAGTCAATAAGATAGTTGGGTAAGAGAATAAAATATTTCTAATTTTGAAAAAATTAAGATTTAGACTTTTGTTATAGCAGTTGTTTTTTGTTTCTTTAAAGAGTTTCTATTTCTTTAAAGGCCAATTTCTAATCTACTAAGCATTGTAATCAATATAAAGAAGCCAAGCTCCCAACGTTGTGAATAATGCACCAGCAAAGTTCAAGTTACAAATCCTATCCTTTGGGGATTTTCAACCGCTTGGTTCAGTCTTTTCATTTTCCTGACTCATTGTCAAGCCGTCAAAATCTTTTTATTAATCTGTATGCATTAGGCAGTAGTGAGTTTAAATTCACAATTTTTTCATGAAAAATTATGTTATTTCTATGTTTTCATATGTGTACCATCAATAAATAAAGGTGCATTCATATAACCATCTCTTTTCCTCATTTGATAATTCATTCAGCATAATAGGTCTATATTAATATTTCTCATTGTGATACATTGTCCTTATTGATAATGACGAAGCATGTCATACTTGAATGAATCTTAGACATGTTTCCGGTTCATGTAATATTGATTCATTTTTCTCATTACATATTGGAGATAATAGGTCTATATTAGAATTTCTCTTTATCAGATTATCTTTTTTAAGTAAATCATCATGGCAAGCCTTCCATTCAAAGTGTTTAATCTCAAATTGAACATTTAATTGTCTGAGTTTATTCATGAAAAATTATTTTTATTATTTTGCTAATTTTTTCCTTCTATAATATTGTCATTGTCTCCTACAACTCCTCCCTCCATTGAATCTTCTATGTTATCTTCTTCATTTGTGTTTGTTTGATCATTTGTTCCATTGTTTCTCCTTTCTACTATAGATATATTATTATTGGGGACTGTATTTGTTCCCCTATTATTTAACCCCTCTCCCTAATAAGATGTCTCTGCATAATATCCGAGTTTTATTGCATATTTTCCTTTCTTGTTATATTGCCAAACTATCGTATAGTCATTTGTACTTCTAAATATTTTTGTGATTTCATTCAATTCCTCTTATGTTATAACTTCATTTATTATGTTCTCTTGTCATACGCCATCATTTTGATTTATTACATCACTAACTTTTTCAGTTAGACAATCAAGTAGTTTAGAGCTCCTAATTTTCATTTCATCTAAAGTTGGTATCCATTTATACTCCAAAAATCTAATCATTTTCCCATTATAAACTTCCCATCTTAGCCTGAAAGGAAAGATTTTCAAGCTATGATTGTGTGAAAATGAAATGGTGGCTGACAAGAAAATAGATAGGTGAATGAGAAAAATTTTGAAAATTTAGGATTTCTTGGTCTCAACAATCTAGAAGATTATTGAGAATTTTTTTTTTCAAGAATCACAAGAAAACCAACCTTTGATGGCAACCAAACAAGGCCTGAATCAAATGTTTTTCTACTTTAACATCTGAGAAAATTAGAGTAAGGCAGTTGTATGAAGACTTACTTTAATATCTAAGAAAATTAGAGTAAGTCGTCGGCTGCTTTGATTTCAGATGAAGTGAGTGCCAATACTTCCAAACCTTATTTCCCTTAAACCAAACCTCTAATTTGACCCTTATTTTTACAGAATACTGTCATGCTCTGAACTCCAACAAATGAAGCTAACTTGACAATGAATTGAATTCGGACTGTGACATAGATTACTTATCTTTTGTTTTTCATATCGCATTTCATATGCTATTTTGTGGTCTTATAATTTTTATTTACCTTTTTTATCATTTAAATTTCATTAAATCCTCCATGTAAAACATAACATAGTGGAAGCATAAACAATCATATCCACATGTACAATAGAAAATAAATGTAAATCATATCACATACCTAATATTCATTACATCCAATGACTCAAATCTAAAGTATCTCAATCACATATGAGATAAGTTCGTCAACTATTATTTATACAATGTTCTCAAATGAAAATACATAATCTTCTATCAAACATAAACTCTCTCTCATTGTCATCCTCCTTTAACTTCTCTTTCTTAGTAATCTATCCAATCAAGCTCAATGTTCTTCAACTATGATGGTTGTCAATTTTGAATGAGCTTAACAGGCTCAATAAACATACATGTAAACTATATCAAAATAGAATCCAAAAACATATGATATATAATAACAAAGTAAAGCTTGCATGTGAACATTTCATAATCTAAGACATAATCAATAACTCAAATATTAATCAAACTAACGGTAACATTTTGATTCATGGATGATGAGTACAAATAATAGTCAAAAACTATGAACCATAGAATAACAAAGAGTCAATGGTTCAATAAGCATACCAAGATCACATTATCTTGTTTAATTTATGATAAATCAATGATTAAATAGCTATATTTGATGTTTTCATACAAATTCATATATTTTGTTGTTAATTAGTTCATATACTCTTAAATGTATCAATGAATTCAATGTTAGTTCACATTTTACCATGATATTGTCCTTAATGGTAGGACCAAAAACAATGGTCAAATAATTGGATGATTCAATAATCAATGTACAAATGATTCAATGGTTCAATAGTCAATGTTCAATAAATCATTGATTCAATAGGGTAAACAATATTTACATTGTTATATAACCCAATGGAAGGTCCCAAAACAATATTCAAAGGAGTTCAATGAATCTAGTGTCCAAAAAGATTCAAAGAGTTTAATATAATAAACGAATCAATCTATATTGTTTCGACCCAATGGAAGGTCCCAAAACAATATTCAAAAGAGTTAAATGAGTCAATACCATAATCAAATATTATTGACCCAATGGGAGGTCCCATATAGATTATCGGTATAGTTCTTTATAACTTACCATCGTAGTGACCCAATGGCAAGTCTCAAATAATGTTCCATTATAGTGACCCAATAGAAGGTCCCATATTAACCCTTGTAGCAATCCAGGGGTAGGTCCCAAATAGTTTATCATTGTAGCGACCCAATGGTAGGTCCCAAATAATATTCCATTGTAGCGACCTAAAGATAAGTTTCAAATAGTTTACCATTATAACAACCCAATGGTAAATCCCAATTAATATTCTATTGTGGCGATCCAATGGAAGGTCCCATATTACCTCTCGTGGCAACCTAAGGGTAGGTCCCAAATAGTTCAATGAGGTTCAAAGGATTCAATACAATAATCATATGAGATGGGTCAATGATATCAATAGACAAATAAAGAAACTCTCATAAAATGAGGAAGGAAAGCCAAGATTCAATAACAATTCAATTCTCAATACATGGAGTAAGATCTATGACCTTTCAATTAATTCAATGAGAAGTCAAATAATATTCATATTTCATCTTATTAGTTATGTTCAAATCAATTCAAATCATAAAATTTACATTACATTCGATCAATATGAGCATCTAGCTCAATCTAAGTCATAAATCAATCATGATATGCATATAAAGTTATCATAGAGGGGGTGAATATGATATCTAAATTATTCCACCCTTTCTTGCCAATGTTGGGATTGATTTTAATCTTCTTAAAATCAGTTCAAGTGTGTGTGTGTGTACAACAAAGTGTTTACTCAAGTATTTAAACAAACACGTAGTGAGTAATAAGAGATAAGCACGAATAGAGAGAGACAAACAATCACACACTCAATCCACAACACAAGATTTATAGTGGTTTGGCACTAAGGCCTACGTCAACTCTTCTAAAACGCACTACCGAGTTTAGATATATTTTATTTAGATTGTCATATATAACCTAAGTCAACATACAAAATCTAACTACTTGCTCACAAGCAAGCTACACAACAACACTTGGTGTCTCCGACGAGTGTGCATTACTTTCGGTGTCTCCAGCAGAGGTAGTAAAGCTTTCAGTGTCTCTAATGGAAGCAATAGAGAATGAATGAATATGCAAATGAATGTAAAATGAAAAGTAAATATTACCACTAAGTTGGTTGTTGTTGCTACTCTTACCACATGTTGGAGTGCTCCTTGTTAAGTTGGTTTGCCTTATACACTCACTACTTCTTCAAGCTATGGCATTATAGCTTTTTGAGCTAGACTAACTACAAAGGGGTTTCCACAAGGGATAACTCAAAACACACCTCTCAAATAAATGATAACTAAGTTGTGTTGAGAGGGAACCAAGAGATATTTTCTTGACAAACTTTCAAGCTTGGAGTTTAAGCAATGGAGGAAAAGGGTTTTTCACCCTTGGAGGTTCTTTTTAGTAAAGCAAATAATACTCTCTTGAATGCTTGAAGATGTGCCCTACCTTAAAGGGAATATTTTTCTTTTATAAAGGACGAAAAGGGTTCACAATCCTTGGATTAGAATCTTTTCAAAAGGGAAAAAGAAAATAGTCATCCATTCAAAATGGAGTTTTGGCGGACTTCCAAAATTCACTGTCATGATCAATCATGAGGTCAATTTTCATGACCTCTAAAATATATTCTCGAGGGAGTCACCAAGGTGTGGGCCCTCATTTAAGTCACAACCAGTCCATGATTGATCATGGACTTTGTGATCAATCATCGGGTCTTTAGGACCCATGTCCATGATCGATCATGGAGAAGAGGCCTAGTCTTTGGGTGGCCATTTTTCCTGTTGATGGTTTTATGATCGATTACGGGTTTTGTGATCGATCACAGACAATGAAAAATTCACTTCTCACTTTTGTGATCAATCATGGGGTTTGTGATCAATCACAAACAATGGATATTGTATTTTCACTATTTTTTGATACTTGGGGGGTCCACATCCTCTTAAGATCATTTTGGGGTGTTCAACCATGTGTGGGGACACATCTTGGGTCATACTACATGAACCCTATGAAGCTACATTCATGTTTTTACCTTCTTAGAAGTTGAGGTCTGGCTTGAATCTTGATTGTGGGCATCAAGCGAACTGAGGTATGCCCACTTCTCAGTGCTCGCGCAAGTGGGTTGCGCCTTGAGGAGGTTGTATATGTGGCCAGCACCTCCTCGGAATGAGGGGTTCGGTTTATTGTTTTTGGAGTCGCCACCAACTCGGGGTTAACTAACTGAGCTAGACGTCAGTCCTTCTTTCTGAGGGAAAGAAGGAAACTAAACCTAGAGGTCTAGGGGTTTGACTCTTAGGACTGATCTGAGTTTTTAAGATTAGGGTAAGTAGTTTGGTTGCACTTGGGGAAGGTGTTAGGCACCCCAAATACTCGTCTTTTTAGGGCGGCTTCTCCCATTAACATGAGTCTTAAATTTATATTCATAATCATGTCTTGTTAATCGTGAATTTGAGTGCTTGAACCTCTTTAATGTGGATTGGAGGTTTGCTAGATTTTTCTCAGGCTTAACGCCTAATTTAGCTCTCAACACCTATTTTCTCAATGCCTGAATTTTAATTCAGGGTGAAAATAGGTGTCGACTTGTGAACAGTCCAGAAACTATTCCTAACCTTGACCTTTTTCATATATAGGAAAACTCCTCAAGGTTTTGGTCTTTAAAGGGATGATTGATCCCTCTAAATGGCTTGTTGTCAGCCTTTCTAGGGTTTGGAATCAACCCTAGGAAAAGGGAAATAAAAGAAGAAAAATTCGGGGCCCAACTTAGGTCTTACACTTCTAACTTGATCTAATGGGTTCCTAAAATACTCTATGGTCTATTAAACATGTTAAATGACACTTTTACCCTTATGGGGATAAAATTACAGTTTTCCCTTTTTGTACAAAGCGGGTCATTACACCTCATGTAGAGGATTCAAATGATTTTCTCAAAAGGAATGCTCAATAATGTTTCTAATATGTGTGGGAGGTGTTAGTCCATTATTTGGGACTAATTCCTTTCTTATAGGATCGAGCTAAGGCTCCCCATGGCCTCCAATAGACAAAAAAATGGTAAAAAATATAGCCGTTAGCACTCAAATTTTCATGCATAATTGATTTTTAGATTTGTAATTGGTTACACCTGTAATCAATTATGGCTTTGGTAATTGGTTACAGTATACGCTCTAATATTCAAAAATAGATCATTAAGCCAATCATTTTGAGTACTCGTGGGTTCTGAGTGGATGTCGGCATCAAAAGTTATGGTCATTATAAGTTGAGATGTCCACACTTATCGGCTCATTTTTCACTAGGGGGTTTTTGAGCAATTGTACCTAAGGGCATATATTGGTCTTTAGGCCTTCTTAGGATCAAGCCTTGGTCTTTGGAGGGTCTCTTAAAGTAATCACACAACACCCATTTGGTTTTATACCTGATTTACCTTTCAGGCTTGAAGATGGTGACTTGGCTATTTGATGCAGCAGAATAGAAAAGATGAAGAATTCTTCTGAAAATATTATTAATTCCAAGATGTTTTCCTTCAAATTACAATGCCACATAAATACTATTTCGTGCTAAAACGAAATTGGAAAGCAAATAACGAAAAATTAGAAACATGTCTAAAAACCAGATTTTTATGCCTAAAAACATATTTTTACAATAAATAGCAAAAACGCCCTTTTCGAGGCCTAAACGATAGAATTTGGCTTACAGACGAAAAATCCATAACAATGGATCTTGAAGATCTCGTTGTTTCCTTTCAACATGTCAAATTTCGTCCAATTCTGCCACTTTCCGTAAATAGCAAAATATGTATCAATTATACCAAATTCTACCGATCATTGTCTCTCTTGCGAAGATCTTCTCAATCAAGATAATCCAATGCCATTAACTCAGAGTTTGACAACTCAACGTCTGTCGATCCTTCTACATCAGATGTGATATATATCCAGTGCTTATCATATACTAAGGGTACATTGACATGTGAAAAAAAAAAAACCATTGGTGCCATTTGTCGGAGATGAAATCACCTATAACTCTTAAATCATCGTACAATCCAAACAAGGCTATATACATATGTGATTTGACACTTTCATGGTTTGGATATCAAATTACAATCATTTTTGTAGCTATGATATGATATGATCGTTTGGACTGGAGAGACATTTAGGGGTTGTTTGGTTCAGATTCTAAATCTGATACTGAGTCATATTAGAAATGTTTGGTTCAAATTCTAGAATAAAATTATGAATAATTGGAATAAAAAAAAATTAGAATCACTTTTTAAATTGATATATTGATTATGTGTTGTGACAAAACAAACAAAAAGAGTTTACTCAAATCAACTCTTTTTTTTCTCTAAAAAGTTTAAAACAAAACATATGTAGTATTCATGGAATCTAATAGTTGAAATACTATATAAAATCAACTTCCAAAAATTAAGTAACCAAAAATAGAATTATTAATGATTTCCTTTGTTTTTTTCTTTTTATCTTTTCACCTTGTGTTAACACGTCTTGTGGCTTGATAGGCGATAGGGGTGACAACAAGCTATGCTTTGTCACATGAAAGCAGCGTAGCTCGGTTCAAGCTTATGACAATGCGGAGTTGCCGAGCTTAGGCTCGTGGAAGTAGGCTTGGGTTTGGTTCGGCTCATCAGCCAAAAAAGAAAAGAAAAAAGCCCAACATGACAACACCTTAATGGCTCATTAACCCAAATATTTTTAAACAATAATTACTATTTTCACAATCAATAAATAAATATATATAGATTTTTTAGTGAGCCGAGCTTTTACCGAGCTAAGCTTAGTGAAGTTCGGCTCAGGCTCGTTTAACATATAAGTTCAAATTCAGGCTCAGGTTCGGCCTGGCGAGCTTCAAATGAGGCTCAGACTCGGCTCACGTCACGCCGATTTCTGAGCTAGCTCGGTTCATTGCCACCCCTTAGGCGGTAAGGCCACTAGAGACGATCGGGCTGGGATTAGGTACGGAAATTTTCTTTTCCTGATGTATTAGGATGACCTCAGGGAGCTGAGTATCAGTACCTAAAAGTGACTCTCACTTTTGGGGGGTGCTTATCACTTTTCAGTACTGATGTGTCCACCCCCTAATGCCATCCTAATACATACGGAAAAGCAGATTTCCGTATACAATCTTTTCCGGAGATGGTCTGGGTTCCGGGGTGATTTGCCGCCGTTTCGATTGTCCACGAAATGAACAGCGCTTCCTTTCTCTTCATCAGCGGCTGGAGTTTCGCAATTATGGGCGTCTCACGCAACATTCTCCTTGTTCATCTTAGCTTTGAGTCTGTTTTCCAAGCCAGTAAGAACTTCCTTGAAGGATGGATCGGGAAAAGGAAGCGAGGATGAAGGAGAGATGAGAGGGGATGCAGAGAACCAGTTCAGCCTTTTTTGGGGGGAGGTAGGGTGTTAAAGGTTTTAGGTTGGGAGAAATATATGCTGAAGTGAAGAAGGGGTTGAGAATTAAAGAGGTTTGGGAGGATAAGGTGGGTGAAGGGAGGACGGTCTGGGTTTAGAAATTGACATTACATGGTGATTGTAGAAGGATCAGCTCTGTCAACTTCCCGAACAAGCACGGATTTGGGAATAGAACAACCATCTGTTCCCTACCCAAATTTCCATTCAGACTGGAGATGATTCAAACCCTAGATATGTATCTCTTTGAGGAGAGCTCAGTTCTGAGTTTGATAGTTTGATAGAAACTGGTCACGTCCCATCTGAAAGTCGATTGGTCTCCTCCACCTTTTGTACTTCGGTTTCAGAGGATCTGCTCAAACTTGAGTTTGAAATAAGCCCGGAGAATCGGCTCAATCTTGGATTCCGAAAGACCCACTGAAAATGATGAGGAAATGTCATCTTCATGACCCGCTAAAACCGTTAGTTTCCGCAACAATTAATGCAGGGGAGGGAAGAGAAGGTGCCACAGCAAGAACCTCGGATGCTCTTGTTCAATCTGCTATATATCTTCAAGCGTCGTACTTTACTAGTTGGAGAGTCTTAATCGATGACCAATTTTCAGTGTTCTAAAAAGTGTTACTCTTTCTTACATTTGGCTTGTTAATTCTGTCTGGGATTGAATTTGGTGTTTTACTTTGTTTTTCTTTTTCTTTCTAATTATGATGCTATGTTATACTTTTGAAAGCAAATATTATAATATCAGCACAGGGTATTTATTTATTTCTAGAGTGCACTTAGTAGCTTAAATGCATTCTATCTTGATTCCTGATGGTTGCATTGAAGCCAAGTCCTTAATGTGCCTTTGGGTTCACTCAAAACCATCTTCATGAACACTCTGTCTCTCTAATGGCTGATGTCTTCTGCTGGAATATTAACTATAGCACCCTTCTATTCTTAACTCTAACCTCTCCTACAACCTTAGGGTTTTAGGGGAGACGGCTAATTGCTTTATTTAAGATGGTATCAGAGCAGATTTGAGGTCGCAAGTTCAAATCTCCCCGTGTATGTACATTCAATAGACTCGCACCTAGCTCCCCCATTTTCATTGTTCAGAGTGTCCCTCCTGAGGGGGAGTGTTGAAATATATTAAGGATATTAGCTTTAATCCCTCCTACAACATTAGGGTTTTAGGAGAGACGGTTAATTGCTTTATTTAAGAAGAGGCATCTAATTTTGCTTTCAGTATGTAGCTTCCAGTGGATATGAAGTTCCCTTTAGTTGTTTCTCAATCAAAAAAGAAAGAAAAAATCATATTTGGTTAAGTGATGAGATAGACATTCTCAACGTTATGATGTCTGTCTTGCCGTGGGCGTTGCCACTAGATGGTTTGTTAACTAGTTCCACTGAGACTGTTAATTGCATCTATTGTAAATTTTAGTTCGATTTGTCTGAAATGAGTACAAGAACTTGGTTAGTTCCACCAGACTCAAAAGAAATTGGTGCGAGTTCATCTTCAAGATATTAACTCTGCATCACAATTAATTGCATAAGTAAACTTTGCTATACTTAGCTGATCAGACAAACAAATATATGCTCATTAACACCACTTTTAAAGAGGAAACGTTGGACACTATCAATATCTTGCCTGCCGGCAGCTTTCAGGGTCTTGATAGCTTATTGGGAATCTTCTAGAAGACATTCAATGCTTTGAACTGAAGGATAAGTACCAAGCCCTATCAGTTTATGCAACTTATTTACATTGAGATTTCCAAACTTCTCGACATTGCCTAAATTTTCTAGTTCTATAAGTTCAGTTTCATTCTGCAGCTTTGCCAGTACTGAGGCTGTTACTAATCAGTACCAATACAACCTAGTTTTTTTATTGCATTAATGTGACATCTACAAGAACTTGGTTGAGTGACATAAGTGACATGTTTCATATTTATTTATCTTAACCCATCCCAAGTCCAACACATACACCCGAACAGCTAAACCAAGAAAACCCTGACACCTTGGTATTGTTTGATATTGTAAACCTGTCTTATGACATACTTCCTAGGATCGTCCTATGGCTTCAAAACACAAGGATCTTGTTTTTATTTTTAAATTTTTTTCCACAGAGCTCCATTGCTGAAACCATGGCCTTGGTGATGAAGCTAATTTGAGTTTTGGCAAAAAAAATGACATTTAAATTAATGGAGAACCATGAGATCTCTTTGACTGAAATAGAGGTCAAATTAAGGGTGGCATTTTATCCCCCCCCCCTCCCTTGTACCTCCATCCAATGAATCATTTGACCCAAGAACTCTTAGAGAAGATCCAGATTCAGTCTCATGGAAGTTGACATTCATTCATGCACATACTTTATTCAAATATGAACACGATGCAGCTATGCAGCCAGGAGTTCTCAAACAGCTTTGAGACAATGGATCTAATTGTTTTACAGATCCACAGGTAGATATGGACTACATGTTTCTGTAGAGATTCGAAACTTTTAATCTTTGATAAGATTATCCTTGATATAGTTAGATTTTTGTATTGTCAATGTCTATGTACAAAACAATGTGTGTACATGTAGTGGTTAGGTTGTATAGAATTTTATGATGTAAATTAAATACCCATGTAAGTCCAAGAAAGAATCTGGAATGACCAAACCAAAGAGACTCAAGCGTTGCTGAAGAATCCCAAGTCTCAAGTGCAAGCCACCTCAAGAAAATCAACTGTCAGAATTTAAGGGTAAAATCGTAAAATGTTGATAAGTAGTAATGGGATGTTTGGGTATGGATATAACCTTAGATGGACTTAAAATGACTTAAAAATGAATAACCCAAACCTAGAAAATGTTCCATAAAAATTGCACCAAGGATGGATCAAAATTAACAAAAATTAAATAGTGTTAAAAAAGAAATATGACTAAACTTAAAATGACCACATCTTTTGATCCAAATGTCACTTGTGAGCCATAAATATTCAAATTGAATAGCTCGACTAGTTTATTTAAAAAATGGAAAAAGAATATACTTGAGATTCTCAAACAGCTATATTTTTTACCATTTGAAAAGAGACGTTGGGGATGTTTGAATGGGTTTCTCCACTCTATAAATAGGGGGCACTAATTCACAACTTGAATACTTTAATTATATAGTTAAATTAATGTGAAAAAGAGTATTGTGAGCATCATAATCATATCAAGTTTATCCTAAAGGCAATTTAAAGATGGAGGAGTTCCTACACTCATCCAACAGGAAGCCTTTGTCGGAGTCACCAAAGGTATATTCTTGAAGCATTTACCAGAGTCACCAAGTAGGAGATTAATCCATCAGAGTCACTAGACGGAGCGTATCCACCGGAGTCACTAGGAGCGCACTTACAAGGAAGTGGATTCTCTGTTACTTGTAAGTAAATTCTAGGTCTATTAATTTTTCCTGTAATAGTTAATAAACTATTAATAAAAATTAAATAGGCTCTAAAGAATCGGTTCGAGATTAGACGTAGGCTGGAGGACCAAACCACCATAAATTCCTGATGTTGTGGATTGTTTGCAGTTTATATTTATTTGTGTTTATGTTTATTTTTTATTGTGCAAATCAGCCCAACACACTAAGTAACTCTAACTAAGGTGAATATAAAAATATTAATCAATCAACTTTAGGGAATTTATCAGCCCTACTCCCGCTTTGCTATAGGCAATCTTATAGTGCATGACAGAGCCCCTTGATCTATGATAAATTCATAGAAAAGAGATTTACTTAATTAAAACAATTTCCGTTGCATAATTAATTAAAATAAAATTAAGTAAATCAAAAAGGGGTTGAGTAAATAATTAAAAGAATTTATTAAAATAGTACAAGGATCCTAGTCAACCCCCCCCCCCCTCTAGGATCCATTTTGGGAATTTCAATGGTGTTCTAAAAATTCATTTAGCTATGTGTAAGGA
>JAOXJP010070670.1:0-15313 GCA_025762735.1 Platanus orientalis
ATACCATTTCATTCTTGAACAAAAATCTTTTTATTTTTATTTTTATTTCATCTATTCCATGACTGAAATAGGGGGGATATACGTTACACCACGATTTTGAATCAAAAGAGAGATTTCAAGAAATGGTAGATTTATTCACTCTCAATAATTGAGTCGGATCTGGTGTATCATAAGGGATTTGCCATATATATATATATATGTATATATATACATATATGTATATATATATAAATCTGAATGGGAAACAACACTGTTTCAGCTAAATCCTCAACATAATATCTATGTTCCAAAAACCCTTAAATGGAGTGAAGTAAAACTTCTAGATGTTTGGATCATAGAAGATGAGTCTCGATCTCGTCAAAACAAAACTTGTTCTCAATTAGAACAAATTGTCCAAACACCCGAAAGAGACTTAGAAATAAAATTTTCTAATTCTTCTAGATCTATTAGAATAAATTCAATAGATCATTCAAGACCATCCAGCTCTAGATCTGAAAGATTTGAGCAAACCCCGTCTTCATATCACACGGCTCAAAAGTCTTCCTCTCCAATCTCTAGACACTCAACAAGAGAAATCCCTTTGAGACCAACAGGGATTAATCGATCCAGAGAATCTGGAATCGATTATGCCACCTATGGCCCAAATACACTTTCTAAGTTAAGTGGTGGTGATGGAGAGAATTAAATGTGATTAATGAAGAAAATTTCATCCCAAATAGAGAAATTCTTAGACTAGATTTCTATTCTGAAAGAAATAGAATTCTTAGAGAAAAATTCTTCTCCCGATACATAGATGAACAATGTTTGCAATTTAGACAGATCTGGTATCACCAAATGGATAAACAACAAAGGGACATTCCCTTTTTCTTAAGGTTTAAAGATTACCTCTCTTATCAGAGAAGAAAATTAGAGGTAAATGCCTCTTAAAAGACCTCCATAAAATGGAACACAGCCACTAAAGGAGTGGTAGAATCTAATCATCCTCCTCTAGAACCTTTGGTTTATGGCAAGAAAAATATTCAAGCCATACCCATAGTCTCCACAGAGGAGAAAAAGGAAATCACCTATACAATAGTCGAGGATATTTTTTATATCCAAGAGCAACAAAATTACTCCAATCTGATTCTCAAAACAATCAGTAATCAGACCGAGAGAATAGAAACTGTTCTTAATGTGATCGAACCGGTGATAAATTCCATCGAATCAGTGATCATCACCAAACAAAACCTGTTAGCTAAGCCTCCTGCAGAAAAACCTATAGTAATGCCTAGTTACATCCCTCCAAATGTCCACCTCTCTGACAAATCCATCAAAATCTCTGATGAGTTTGCAGCCCAATTGGTTTCTCTCCTTAACACTCTCAGTCTAAAAGACATTGTTGAGAAGGGCAAATCCAAGGTTTTCTCATCCCGATCTGATAGATCTTTAAACAACATAGAGGAATCTTCCTCTTCTGAAACCACTTCATCTTTAGAGGAACCCATTCAGAAAAACCTGAATAGTCGAGTAAAATTAGAACCCCATCGCACCTACTACCATCGCCCTACGCCAGTAGATCTTCTTAATGAAGAAGAAACTCGGACAAATTCCCAACAATTCTCTGGTTCGACACTATATGAGTGGAATCTTGACAACCTATCTGAATATCAGGTAGCTACTCTAGGTCATAACATTTTGGCCTATGCTAATGCCTGCAAAATTCATGGCAATAGCGAAGAAACCACTATCTACCTTATAGTCGCCTCCTTTTCCAAACAGCTTAAAGGCTGGTGGGACTACTATTTCACAGAAGAACAAAGACAGGCAATAGTTTCTTCTATTCAAATAAACAAACAAACTGGAGAGCCCATTAGAAATGCTGAGGGACAAACCATCCCTAATGGAGTCTATGCTCTCGTCATCAATATCTACTATCAGTTCATTGGTCGCGAAATTGATGGACAAATAAGAATCCGAGAACAACTCCAAAACCTTCGGTGTAAAACACTGACGGAGTTTTGCTGGTATAAATATGTTTTCCTTTCCAAAGTTTTTCAACTTGATTCTTGCAACAATGACTTTTGGAAGGAACGCTTCATTGCAGGCCTCCCATCTCTCTTTGCCAAAAATGTCAAAGAAAAAATTGTTGATGAACAAGGAGGAACCCAAATGGACCTCAATCGCCTATCCTATGGGGAAATCATCTGGAAGGTAAATCAAGTCGGTTTATCTCTCTGAAATGACCTTAAGCTAAAAGAACAACTTAAGAATGAAAAGAAATTCGCTCGTCATGAGCTTGGTAACTTCTGTTACCAATTTGGCATGGAGGATTTAAAAAACCCCTCTCGCAAGCCTCGCTAAAGCATCGGTTCCAAAAACCAAAACCCTCTTACTCTAAGAAACCCTCTTATAGGCCTCCTCACAAATCCTTTTCCAAGCCTTCATCTAAGTCCAAAGACTTCAGCCAAGAAAAGAAGGGAAAAATACCTACATGTTACAAATGTCACAAAAAGGGACATTTTGCAAGCAATTGTAACTTTAAAAGAGTAAATGAGTTAGAAGATAAGGAAAATCCTTTAACTAGCTCAGAGTCAGAACAGGAAAATCCTGAGTTCTGTGAATGTGTAGACTGTTTAAACATCGAAGAAGATGAATCAGAAAAAGAGGTAAATTTCCTCACCTCTGATGAACAGTTTATGCTGGATATTATTGATGATATCCAAGATCCCTTGCTCAAAAACCAAAAACTGGTTCAACTTCTAGATCGAACCAAAGAAAAATAGAATGTTAGTAGTAATCTAAAAGGAACAGACTACTACCAACACAAAGAGCTCTTGCGATTCTACAAGGAGAAGCATGAGTAAAACCCCATCTCCCTCCTTGATCTCCAAAAAGAGATTAATGAAACCAAGAAAGAAATTAAGTCTATAAAAGATAGGCTTAACATTTTAGAACTCTATTCTCAACCTAGGATAAATCACCTAGAAAGTGAAACAGAGTTAGAACAAGAATTTGATCATCTCCTTATAGGAGAAACTTCTAATCCTCTTCCTGAAATAGGAGAAGCCTCTGAAGAAAAATCTTTAGAGCAAATCAATAGAGAGGAATCCCAAAAATGGTATTCTAATTTCTCTCTAAAAATTAGAAGAGAATTTGAGTTAAAGCTCATGGGTCTAATAGATTCTGGAGCAGATATTAATTGTATCAGAGAAGGTCTGATACCTACAAAATACTTTATCCCAACAACTCAAAGGATCTCTACGGCAAATTCGTGTAGATTAGATGTAAGGTATAAATTACCTCATGTACACATCTGCAATCAGGGAACTTGTATAAATACAACGTTCGTCTTAATAAAAAATCTAAAACAAGACCTTATCTTTGGTACCCCTTTTCTTCAACAGATAAAACCCTTCTCTGTTGACAACCAAGGAATCTCAACCACCTTAAAGGGTAAAAGGGTCAACTTTTTCTTTTTCTCTAAACCCAAAATGTCTCTAATAGAAACCTTAGAACATGATTTAGAGTTAAAAAAAAAATTCATTAACTATATAAGAGAAGACCTCTATTATAAAAGGACATATCAGCAGATAAAATCTGCATACAATCAAAAGAAGATTAAAAATCTTCAAATTCAGCTAAAGCAAGAAGTTTGCTTTGAAATCCCTACAGCTTTCTGGCACCGAAAGAAACACTAAGTGTCTCTTCCCTACATCGACAAATTCGATGAAAAGGATATACCAACAAAAGCCAGACCTATTCAAATGAATGACAGGATGACTCAGACCTGCTTTGAAGAAATCCAAGAACTTCTAAAAAAGAAGTTAATCAGGAAAAGTTCCTCTCCCTAGAGTTGTTCCGCCTTCTATGTAGAAAATGCTGCAGAATTAGAACGCGAAGTTTCTAGGCTTGTAATAAATTACATGTCTCTAAACCAAGTCCTAAAATGGATTAGGTATTCCATACCAAATAAAAGAGATCTATTAAATAGACTCTATCAAGCCACTGTGTTCTCAAAGTTTGACATGAAATCAGGATTTTGACAAATCCAAATCAAAGAAGAAGATAGGTATAAAACTGCCTTTGCCGTTCCTTTCGGGTAATATGAATAGAATGTCATGCCTTTCGGGCTAAAAAATGCCCCCTCTGAATTCCAAAGAATTATGAATGAAATATTCAACTCTTCTTCCATTTTTACCATTGTTTACATTGATGATGTTTTAGTCTTTTCAAAAAATGTTGATCAACATTTTAAGCATCTTTACATCTTTTTTAAAATGGTAAAACAAAATGGTTTGGTTATTTCTAAAAGAAAGATAAAGCTTTTCTAGACCTCAATTCAAGACCTTGGACATCAAATATTTCAAGAAAAAATCACTCCAATCAACAAAGTGATAAAATTCGGAGAAAATTTCCCGGATAAGATAACAGATAAAACTCTGTTACAAAGATTTTTGGGATGTCTGAATTATATTTCAGATTATTACCAAAACCTAACAGAAGACAGAACATTATTAATTGTTAGACTCAAAAAGAACTCTCCAGACTGGACCGACGCTCATACAGCGGCAGTTCGATGGATTAAGGAAAGAGTAAAAACTCTTCCCTGTCTCTCAATTGTAAACCCCAATCTTAAAAAGATTGTCGAAACAGACGCCTCCAATAAAAGATACGGAGGAATCCTCAAACAAGTAAATGGTTCTAAAGAAGAACTAATCATTTTTCACTCAGGATAATGGAATGACACCCAGGTATAGTATTCTACAATTAAAAAAGAAATGCTTTCCATTGTTAACTGTGTAAACAAATTCCAATATGATTTAATAAATCAGAAATTTCTGCTGAGAATAGACTGCCGATCTGCTAAATTCATTCTTCAAAAGGATGTTAAGAATTTAGCTTCAAAGCAAATCTTTGCAAGATGATAAGATATTCTATCTGTTTTTGAATTTGATATAGAATATATAAAAGGATTTGATAATGCACTTTCTGACTATTTATCTCCTGAATTCTTGTAGGGAATTCCAAATGTCTCAAAGACATAACGCCAGCTCCTCAAGCCACCCTAAAAAGAAAATTGTGGTTGAAGACAATGACTCAAAGTCATCTTAAACTATTATGCCCAATGGCACAGTGGTAAAATCCACTCCTTATTTGAAGAAATACATTCTCCAAGTTTTCCCTCTCGAACCTCTTGATATTCAATTGGACCTTCGAGATGTTTTGCTAAAATACCTTCCTCAAGGACAAAACATAATCCATATGGTGCCTGCTCGCCACAGAACCTACTATGAACATATTCTAAAAGAATATGGCAGCATAATGTTCACCCATCATTTGAGTAACAAAAGTTTAGATGAATTAGCATTCTCAAAGATGTAGATCTTAAAGATCGTAAGTATTCAAGAATGGGAAAGGGAGATGATATATCTCCACAAGCCTAAAAGGCTTAACGACAAGGCATACTAAGGTCTCGGAGACTATTGGTACAATTACTTTGATTATGTTCGAGCATGGGAGCAAGTGCTTTTTTATCAAAATTTGAAACTAAAGCACTCTTGGTTCATCTCCTTTGCTTCTACCTTTGCCTCTGCCTTTCCCGCATGGTTCCACAATTGGTGGGATATTTTTGGAGCAACCGAGGCAATTCTTCCTCCTCCTCTGGTTCTGTTCCACACTCACTACCAAGCTCAATTGAGCTTCATAGCCAAGCCAATGGTCACCGCCTATATGTTCGCCTCCCATAATCTTCCTTGGATTATTAAATGGGAGTATGAAGTAGACTCTGTCGCAATTCTCCCTTGCCTCGAGCGACAAGTTTATCAGAAATGGTGGGACAAATTCAATATTGACTTCGTAGAGACCTCAAAGGTCCTCCTTCCTTCCTCCCTCCAAAAACAAATTTCTAAGAGATCTCAAAAAGACTCTTTCCCTAAAGCATCTTCTTCCAAGGGGAAAAAGCCCCAATCTACTTCTTCTATTTGCACCCAGCCTTCTCTTCCTTGTGGCCCAGGTGCTCATCCTTTTATTTTTTCTCACTCTATTCCTCGTACCTCAATGGGCATTCCTCTTACTCCTCTTCTTATTCCTTTTTATCCCTCTCTTGCTGATCAGCTTAAAGTTGATATCCTCTGTAAAGACCCCTCCTATATCAATCAGGTTATTGAAAATGTTCTAAAAGAAATCCATCAATCCCAACCTGCTCATCCCTCACCTTCCATCTCTCATTCCTCTTCCCTCTCTCCAATCGGCACTGTCTCTCTTGGCAATGCCAATGATGACTTCTTCACTCAGCGTGGTTCTGGCTCAGACAATGACGAAGCCTCGTCCTCTCTAGGCTTTGCCACTTCTGTCGGTTCAATGCTTCAGGGTCGTGATGCTGAAGATCATTGAGAAAAAAAAATTTATGCTTCATCTCTAATTCTTAAAGAATTAGTCAGTTGCCACTACAATGATTCCTAAAAGGAACTCATTCAAAAATCTCAAAGACTAAAAGTCTGAAGGTTTTCAGCAGCTTAAAGCTAGCCATTCCCTGGTTTGAACGACTCTAGCATTACCCAGGACACGTCACCGGCTTACTCAGCATGATCGACTCCACTTTATCCAGGACACGATGCCAAATATTCGGGTAAATCTACAGGTTACTAAAGAGCTTCTAGAAGTTACTGCTATAGTTTTCCTAAAAGGAATCTGCTACAGTAGCTCCACCGATGCTACAGTAGCCTCCCGATAAGACTAAAGTCCACAGTGAAAGGTGAACAGTTAAAGTTCCTCGTGCTCAAATACTAGAAGGAATCTTTCTGGACCCTTCCGGACTTAATCCAAGATGAAGTTTGCGGACTTCAAAGACCTTCAAATTCGCCTCTCTAGATCTATAAATAGAGGTCTCCCTCTCCATTGTAAATCGTCGAAATTTTTAGAGCTTTTCTGTTCTTTGAGTGTTTGTTTAGGAAGTACTTGTGTAAGCTTGTAAGAGTGTTTGAGTGTGCTGTTTCGGATTGCTTCTGCCTTCTCTCTGCTTCTCTGATTATAAGTTTTCTTTTATTTTTCTTTTATGCTTTCCTCTTTGTAATTGCTTTGTAATAATTTAGCAATATAGTAAAGATCCTGCTAAGAATGGTATCAGAGCCAATAGTGTTTTATACACTGTAGTTTGAGGAAAAACTTTATTCAGAGAAATAGCTTCCTGCAGTCTCGTTTTCGGCCATCACAGACTGTTTATACCTGCTGAGAAAGGGTGCTTAGGTCACTTAGCGCCGTTGTAAATCGGACAGAAGATTGCCCTCTTTGATAAGATTGTCGCTTCATACTATATTGTTTAAAGCATTATAACTTAAAGATCCTACTAAGAATGGTATATATATATATATATATATTTCACCGATCCAAATGAATATAAAAAAAATACACAGCTGCTTTTTTTACAAGTAAACGCAAGAGGGTTAGCTGTTAATAGAAGCTCATCATGCTAATGTCTAGTGTCGGCCATTTGTTACATGGGATTCATTCTATGGTTGGTCTTAATGCTCTATACATAAGACACTTGATGCTTGAAGCATATTAAAAAGAGGAAATACTCATCTATTGGCTATACTTGATGCTTGAAACATATAGAAAAGTGGAAATACTCATATATTGGCTTTAGTTTGTCACAAAAGAGTTAACTTTCATTACATCCATTTTTTAGTGGTTTCTTCTCTTATTTGGATTGAAAGAAAGACAAGACTTTTTTTTTTTTTAAAGCTTTTCTTGCTTTTCAAATTTTTATCCCTTGGACAAATTTTGGCTATGACTAGGCCCCACCAAACTAGATAGGCATAACAAAGCTACCTAAAAAAAAGGCAAGATTCACCTTACTTTGGATTGAAATTGATGAATTTGTTAGAAAAATCACATATAAGGATGGTTAGTATAACATTATTGAAAAATCTCAAGTTTTATTGGCCAGTTTTGCTCAAAATACATAAAGAAACCATGTTTAACCCTTTTTTTTTTTTCGGAAAAGAGGAAATATTTTTCTTTTATATTCCTGTTTTGAGTTTTATTAAAAGAAATTAGAACTTTTAAAATCCATAGCATTTTATTCTAAATAAGTCCAAATATATTATGTTATATTGTTATGGGCTCTACAAAAATACGGGCTTTGAAACCTGTAGTGTGGAGCATTGTGTTGGATCTTATAGCAATCCTAGATGTCACATCACCCGCAAAAGCTGTCATGTTCAGTGAACTTAATCACATAATAGGGTGGATTTTAGGGTCTTTAAGTTGGGGCTATGCCATCGGTCTTTGTTGAGGTGGTGACCTGAGGTCACACGACTCTCAACCGAGAGTCGTTTTACGGAAGGTGTCTTGAATTGGCAATTACAGGTTTTTGGAAAGTTGGGTATAAAACCCATCCTTAACGGAGGGTTTGAGTGTGAGATATTTTTTGGGGCTCTTCTTTTGGAACATGGAATAGGGTTTTTGGAAGAGAGGTAGCCGCTACTATTGTAATATCTGGTTTTCTCGCATAGTGAAATCTCTCTCTGTTTTTGCCCACAGACGTAGGCTTTAAGCCAAACCATATTAAATCGTCTTGTGCTTTGTGTGTGTTTGTTGTTTGCATAAATTTCTTATTCTTTTATTCTTCTACGTTCAATCCAAATCTAGGCTTCCAAACAATAGTCATCATGTCCTCAGGTTGCCTACATACCCCCTTACTAGGGGAATCAAGCCAGATGTAGTTTTACCAGGCTAATCCGCGACCTAGAGGTGTCGTTGTCACGTTTCTTGAGGATAGTCGAGGCCTCTCACTTAATGCGCAAGGGATCGTGAGCCAAGCTAACCCTGAGATACAACCAAACTCGGACCAAGTCCTGTCTCTCAATGAGGTGCACTCCCCAAAGAGACTATGATACCTCCCATACAACTTATTGTCCTTCATGGTCAGGTACGCCCAAAGCAAGTGACAAAACTTGTCCAAATTTTATGAAAATTTAGGTAGAGTTTCCTTTTAGGAAGATGAACATCATATGTCAAAACTGAGTCACGAAGACAAGGACTTCCAACATAGTGTCATTCCCAAGGAACCACTATGGCATGGAGGGTTGGAGCCCATGAACTCAACCTATCACCTCCTACAAAGGCAGTGATTCCAAGTGCATACGGACCCATGGTCCACGGAGAGAGAGAGAGAGAGAGAGAGAGAGAGAGAGAGAGAGAGAGAAAGAAACCCAATTACATGTAGGTAGACCCATGGCCATTTGGAATTCTTATTCTTCTTCTCCTCTTCCTTCTCCTTCATTCTTCCTCTTAGGCTCCTTTCCATCACCTTCCTTGCCTTCCAACGAATGAGTGGGTTTAAACTACTTTGGTCTTTCATAATGGCTCTCAACCACCTAGGACACGTGTCCATATTCGGGTAGCCGTCAATCAGCCTAAGTATGGGTGACTGAACCATTGTTAGTCGCTGTTTGGACCTTGCTTGTGGTGCATGAAACTTTATGTTGTTTTGGGTCATCACGACTAAACCCAACTCGGGGCGAATGTGGACAGTTAGTTGTAGTTGCACACCATGTACTAGGGAAACTGGATAGTCGTGCACTTGTCTAGGTTCAGTTTAGTTGCGCACTTGTCTAGGTTCAATTGTGCACATGTCCAAGTTCAGTTGCAACCTTAAATAGTCGCACACCCTTGGTCCATGTTCATTCATGCATTTGTCCCTGGTTTAGTCACTCATCAAGTCAGTCATGCACAAGTCCAAGTTTAAACCTTTTACCCACAACTAACCCGGTTCAACGATAACCTCTCTAGGATGTCGAAAAGGAATCTTGCAACTCTAATGAGAAGTGCAAAGTGCGCCTCAAGCACCCTTGTACCCAAGCCTTTGCCCTTGCCGGTTCATGTGCTCGTGTGCATGTGCGCAAGGTGCTATGCACCTTGTTACACCATAGCAAACCAAGAGAGAGAGGGCTTTCCCAAAATACACAAGATGAGGGAATGCCATTTTTTATATACTATATTTAGAAAACTAAAATTTTTGATGTGTGACTATTTTCAAAAGCAAAATTTTTTTAAAACACCAAATTTGAAAACGTATAAACTAGGGAGCCGGAAGGCTTCCATTTTCAACACATTGAAGGCGAGAAACTCTTCCTACAACAACTAGTACAAAAGTGGGAAAAAGCATCTTGAGGGTATTTTTTTAAGAAGAGTGCCTTCATCCCTAAATAGCCTCTTAAGCAAACTAAATTCAGAGTCATGGAAACTCTTTGAAAAAAAATCCTAGAGTTGCTATAGGACTGCCTAATTTTGAATATAAGCATTAGCATCTATTTTCAATGATATACTAGGTTTAATTGTTATAGTGGGGCAGCAAGTGAATTCACAAAAAAATACAACTTATATGCTTCATCTCTACCTTTGTCTTGGTTATTTCCAGAAGCATTGCACTACCATCGTTGGTCCAACTTTGCAGCAGCTGCCATGAGGGTTTTTTGCATGTGAAGAGCTGAGATGGTAAATCTAGAACATCCATTTGCTAAGGGTCATTTAGATTCGAATTTCTTTCTTAATATCTAGTAGTGAGAAAGAAACTCTTTGCCTTATGGTAGAGTGGAACTAGAGCTGAAACTTTCCACATTGAAAGTGGGGTAACCATATCCTCTGTGCCGGGTGGCATAGTATACTAAGTCACAAGGGGGGGGGCATGCAAAAAGTGCATGGGCCCCATCCCCTTGTGCCTTGGTATATTGTGCCACCCGACATAGAGGATATGGCTCGCTGTGCCAGGTGGCATAGTATACCAAGGCACAAGGGGGATGGGCCCATATACTTTTTGCATGGGGCGCACCCTCTCTTGTGCCTTGGTATGTTGTGCCATCCGGCATAGAGGATATGGCTCCCTCTGAAAGTGGGTGAGTTGGTGAAGCATGTGAACCTTGTAAGGGCATGAGTGTTCATGCTATTGGCAATCCCATAAACAAAATGATTGTAGTATGTAAGTAGGGTCAATAGATGTATTTGCACAAATCTAAGCCCGAAGAAGAAAATGGAGATCAAGGCAATTTCCTCATGGACCAAGCTTCACCAAGGTTTAAGCTAGCCTTATCAAAAAAAGATAAAAAGGGAAGTATTCTAACTTAAACAAATTGACACCTAAACCTATGCTTAGGATAGGTTTAGAAGGTCCAAAATCCCTTGACCATAGTTGCCTCACAATGGTCCAACAACATGAATCAAACAAGTAAGAATCGGCTCACTAACTACAATGATCACTAACATGATCGATCTAAGGTGGAAATCCACCAGATTTCAAATGTTTGATTCCCTTGTCATTTGTGCTCGAATATTACCGTTATGGTGGGATTCTCTAGAAAGATCCTAGAAAAAAAAGTTTTTCTAATCATTTGGCTATAAAAGCCAATGATTGGAAATGATGAGAGTAGCTATAAACCCTCCAAAGAAAGAGAGAAAACAAAGCACCGTCACTCTACTCTCATTGTTTTTTCCCCCTTTGCTCATATTGGTATATCCAAGCTTCAAGTTTTTAAAGCCTTCAAAGAAAGGGAGTTGTGAGCTTGTTGAAGGTCACTCTGAGGTGCCAAAGCTCAAGAGGCTAGGTTTCCTAATCCGTGAACCGACTCCAAAGCTCTGAGAGCTAGAGCCTGAGGTATACGTTCCTTTTTCTCCTTGAGCTTGTTGTGCTTAATTCCTATATCACTTTTCTGCACTTGGTTCACTGTAGAATACATGTAGAATTGTCTTTGCATATACTTTACTTGTGTTCTTTTAGAGTTAGTACACTGTACAACTCTTCACAGCCAACTATGAGCTCATAGTCCCCATACTCCATTGTATATATGTTATGTTTGTGTCTGAGTTTGTAACTTAGAGGCAATACACATCAAAGATTACATCTCTGTGGTCCAAGGACCTTAAGTTATCCGGTTGAGCAACTTTACACTCTCTACAACTCAATGTTTACACAATGTTTGAGCTTACATTTGCATACCTTGATGTAGTTTATTTTGAGCTTCATATTTGTATACTTTACCTACTGTAGAGGCCATTTGGAGTAGAGATTACATCTCTATTATTTGAGCATCATATTTGTATATTTGCTTATTTTAAAGGCACATTCGCTTTGTTAAAAGCTTGACAGTTGAGCTACATTGAGCATATTCTTTGCTATTGAGAGTCTACTGCTATGAGAGTTTTCTCCAACTAATTAATCACTTCTACTTCGTGGTTGTCTTGGTCAGAGACATCTGAGGCTGTGATTACCTTGGGCAGAGACACTCAAGGTTTATGAGTTATTGCCAGAGACACTAAGGATGGAATGGGTACATGCCGTAGACACCATACATGTGTGCTTTCCAGAGACATTAAGCATGAGACATTGTATTGGGTTCATTAATTTTTCCTTGTAAGAGCTGTAGACAAGCTTTTGGAGAGTGGACGTAGGCTCTAGAGTGACCAAACCACTATATATCTTGTGTTTTTTGTGTGTATGGTTGTGTGCTTGTCTCCCATTTATTTTCAGCATATAGATTGATCAATTAGCACTCATTTTAGCACTTGAAACTTTCCATACTCACAAATAAGCAAGAACAATATGAACACACACCCTTGTGAATTGAAAACCAACTAAACAACATAAGTCATTAAGTAACTGACCGAAGCAACTACTTCCTGAGAGAGGTGATTAATTGGGGTAGAAACTTAATAGGATTCAAAAAAAGTATTTAAAATAGTCATATTCACCCCCTCTAGGACATTTCCGCTAGTCCCCTAGGAATTTCAAACCAATGTTGGGCATCCACCTAAGCTGCCACATGGAAAAGTAATGCATTAATAGGATTCAAATCCTTTTTGGCCTAAACATCATAACTAGCCTTTGCCAAAGACAGGTTTTGCTAAACATTATGAAAGCTCAAGTAATCAAAACCAGCTATAGCACCTTTTTTTGGCTTAGTTTTCCAACAATAATGTTCTGTGACCAAAATTGTTTCTAACCCTTTGTGACCACGCACACAGGCTAACATGTGGGGTGTATAGGGTTAAAAGTTTCAAAAAAAGGTGTTCAAATAAAAAGCAGGTGCCCAAAAAAAAGCCACTAAATTAAAAATCACATCACCTGTCAACCTGTGGTGTGGTCGCAAAACATTTTCTTGGTTTTCTTTTCCCCTTTTATTGACAGGAGATGCACTTGTCATGTCCCCCTAAGATTTAGGATTCAAACAGTTCCAAGTTTCAAACTAATAGACCAATGCCTCTCCAAGAGAGCTGGATGCGCAATCACCTCACCAGGAGTGGGTTCAAGACTCACATGCAACATTACACAGGTGATTGTGTTGACGCTTGCTACTCCTGTAGTGCAAGGCCACCTAATGTTGTGCAGCAAGCCTAAGTGGCCCTACCAAAAATAAAAATAAAAAGTTCCAACTAGAGAGTTAGTAAAATTATCAAGTCGAACCTGGACCGATTGTGATATATTTTCTCTTTGACTCAAAAATTTCAATTCAAGATTTTTAATGCAAAATCTAATTATGCCAAAAACAATATAATATGCTTGGAACTCTAACATGAACCCAACAAAAGACCAAAAAAGTAAAGAAAAAGCAAAGAACCACTTCGAGGGTGGGGATCTCCAATCTCCTAAGGAGAAATTTTCATTGATCTTCTATACTTTACACGGCTGAATGCCTTGATAATATATAATTCAAACATTACCTAATCTATGCTTACCAATTTTTTTAAAAAAGAGGCTAAATTAGGAACTAATAAAAAGAAATTATTCCTATAACATACATATACTCAAGTTTCCAATATGAATACAGCTAAACAAGGAAATAAAAAATAAAATAAATAATAAACAAGGAAAGTTTGTAACAGAATCATATCATTTTGATCTATGAACGATCCATGGTAGTTTCAATTGCATGATCATGATCATTTTCTTTAATATTTTCATCTTCATCTTCATTAGGCCAATTCCCTGCCATAAGGAATAATTGTTTAATCTTACATTGATGACATCAACTAAATTTTTCATTGCAATTAAAGAATAACCCCTTCTACGTTGTTCATCTATCACTATTAGTGAGAGTCGTATGATCATTATATTGTTAGTTGTAGAAGATTACTTTGGAGCTATTATCAGTGTAGGTATAAGAACAACTCAATGTAATGCAATATTTGGAGAAATGAATTTTTCCATATTAGCATGCGTTGGATGTTGATATGTATATAATTTCTCTTCAATTTTGCGTGAAAGACGGATAGCCTTAATCAATGAATTCATTCACTGTGGATGACATCCTAAAGGCTACTAACAAAACAATCTATCATGAATGACTTAGGTAACTCAACTGTGAGATTTGTTAAACGTTGGAATTCTTGTTGGTAATACTATATTGATACCTTATGTTACAACTTTGCAAGTGCTTTCCCAGTTTTAGCATATTTAGATATCATAAATCAGGTGCATATAGCCGAACGAAATTCTTTCAAATTCTATGATTTAATGGATTTTTTTATCCATTGATACCACTATACTACCTTACCCTTAAGATGAAATGCAATGAGTCGCATCTTCTCATCAAGTGTCAAATTATATGAGAAAAAAATAATTAAGCTTGATAGACCCAACTAAGAGGATTCTTATCATTAAATCGAGGAAAATTAACTTAAGTATAGCAAGTTTAGATTGATTTTGCATTTCCTGTTGAAGGCTACATAGTTTGTTTGGCCACGTGTAACCTAAAGGCTACAGGTGGGGATTTTGCAGATAAACCTAGTGCCTCTGTATTTTAGGCAAGCAAGCCGTGAATAAGCCTCTGAATCGTCGACATCTGGGATTTAAAGTTGGACAAATGAAATTTAAGGTCAATTTTTTTTGTTAAGTGATCGTTTGTTATTCGTTCATCATCTCCTTGAGTATGATTATATCTACCTTAAGCTTCTTGATTCTTTCTTGCATACGAGTGTTGACCATGGAGATCAAACTTGGCTCTAATACCAATGATATGAACCCAACACAATACCCCCAAAAAAAAAGGTAAAGAAAATGGGAAGAAGAACCACTTTGAGGGTGGGAGACTCTAATCTTCAAAGGAGAAATTTTCTGCTTGAGATTGTCTCCAGATTTTTAAAGTTCATTTAAAGTTCAAAAGATTTTGGTGGTCAACACATATCCAAAACACTCAACAAACTAAACTACACATTTTCAATTTTGTTTATTATTTTGTCACATTTCAACCATTGAAATCTCCTAAACGATATCTGAACTTTAACATTCTGGAGAGAATCCTGGGGGGGGGGGGATTTTCATTAATCTTCTCTGCTCTTA
>JAOXJP010070691.1:0-29451 GCA_025762735.1 Platanus orientalis
CCTATGAAGCCTCCATCAAGGACCTGCCAAGAAAAATGACATTGCCCTTAAGGTGGAAGAACTCTCGGGATCTAATGAGGAAACCGATGAAGAATTAGTCCTAGTGGCTAATCGGTTCAAGAAGTTTTTTAATGAAAAATTTTAAAGTTTTCTCTAAGAACAAGTATGTTAGGAAAGCCTATCCTAACTATAGGAGGAAGAATGATTCTTTAAATTAAAATAACCTCTCATTTGCTATGAATGCAAAAGGGAGATGTCATATTGCCGATGATTGCAACAATAGAAAAAATAAGAAGTACAAGCCAAAGGGAAAAACCCTGGCGGCTACTTGGGATGATGATTCTAAAGAATCGGAACAAAAAACCCAAAGTAGTGAGGAGGACACCTCACAAGAGATCAAGGCATTCATGACCTATGGATCTCCCTTGAGGTCATCTAGTGATCAATGACTCGAGTTGTAAAGGTGAAGGAAAAGAAAGAAATGAGAACATTCAAAGTGCATTTAACAGCCTCTACCTTCAAAGTATTGAGATGGAGAAGAAGAACACACAATTTAGGAAAGAGTGTAAGGAAATGGTCTAAAAGATAAACTCCTTGGAGGACACAATCTCCTATCTCCAACAAGAATCTCTCATGGAAAGTGCTAAGATCAAAAAGCTTTCCATTGAAAACTCCTCATCACTTCACAAAGCTAAGGAATAATTGAACCTAAAGATTACTTCTCTTGAAAAGAAGTCTAGTTGTCAACACCCAAATTTTGACTCAGGTCATGTGATAGCATAAGGACATCATAACAACATTTTAGGCATCAAGACTCTAAGTACCAATGGCTTAGAGAGAATAAGCCGAGACTCTAGGAGGTCAGGCATTCCTAGAGAAGTCTTTCTGGATACTCCAGTTGCAATGAACCAGTCAAAATACCTTATTACAGCTTCAAAATGCACCATCTTAAGAAAAACCCTAAGCCTTTCGCAAAGCATCAACAGGACTTTGAGGGTTCACATCCAAGAACCCACTCATGTTGTTTGTAATTTTCCCAACCTCCATAAGTCTTTCGTCAGTAAAGTATCACAGGTGGAAAAATTATCAATTTGCCATTTTACCTCCAAAGGCTCAGAATTCATTATCTATCATTTAGATCACCAAATCCCTCTCATCTATGTAAGCCTTCCTATTGTGGAGCATCACAAAAAAAGAACTCTCATTTTCACATTTTTTTGACCTACAGGCAAAAAATTATGGTTTTACCCTTTTCACTTCCAAGAATTCACCCCTCGACCCTCAAAGCATCCCTAGAACCTCTCCCATTGTCAAAATGGTGCAATCTCAGACCCTATGCATCCATGTCTCTTCCAATCTCAAGAAACCCATCACAGGGTCGGCACTCGTTGGGATTGATGACAGTCAACCTCTCAACCTAGGTCAACCCTAATATAAAAATAACCTCTGAAAAAGCTCTCAGATATTCATCTAATCTCTGAATTCTGAAAGGTCAATGGCCATACATTGTCCCTCACCTTAGCTTCAAATCTCTAAGTATAAGGAAAATACTTTGACATCTCAAATCTAAGCATAATCTTGAATCTTTCCCAAAAGATCAAAAGGCAGTCTTAATCTCGTTTCACTCGTATGGAGCTAGCGTGTTCCCCGGTCATCCGAATCATGATCAGTTAGCACCTATCTCTCGAGAATTGTGAAACCTTCAAAAAAATGTCTAAGGGACACGAGCTTTCGTGGAACTTTTCTGAGCAGATTCCCTCAATTACTCTAAAAAGGAACAACAATTCAGTACCAAGAAGCGGGTAATCAACCGACTCCAGGGAGCTCATCCAAACTCAGAAATTCAGTATATCAGTGGCCACATCCTCGTAATTCCAATATCTTCAAAGTATTAAATTTTCACTGGATTACAAAATCCCCATATTCCCCACCGTCACGTCCTGTTCAAAATAGAACAAGCCATTTTGTCCATATTTGACACTTGGAATGGCCTCAAAGATTCTCCCGAACTCAGAATGAGGCAAGGTCATGCTCAGTTGTTCGGTCTCTGCCTTATCTTCAAAACACCATATCACAAGCTGGTACATCAGAGGAAGTCTAACAACCCGTTTCTGCCAACCTTCAGGCAACTACAAAAACCGATCTCAATGAATAACTCCGTTTCGTAAGCCCCCGACGACTGCCCAGGAATCCAATGATCAATCTGTCAGTTTCTATAGTCCTGATATTCCTCAAGCTTCAAAACCTCCAAGCACAGATCAAAGTAGAGACCCACATAAAATACATGAGCAATTCCCGTAAAGAGATCCCCGTATAACCAAACGAGTATTTTTAGCACAGTTTTCAACTCGAGTGTCGTAATTCAGCATGGTCAGAGGCTATGGTTCACTTGAATCAATGGACATCTTTCACCAGACAATTTCTAAAATCAATTTTACCTCATTGCCCTTTCAAAATGTATCCATAAGATTTTTAGGATGGAAAAGCCCTGATTTTATGATTTGTGGAAGGCCTCGAGATGGCCCCCCAAACAGACCCCAAAAAATGTATCTTTTGAGACCTAGTTTTAAAGAATATTTGCTGATTTTAATTTGAATTTTCTATGCATGATTTGGAGCTCAATTTTTTATATGATGCTCATATATATCTCCCCTGTTAGAATATTTAATTTTTTTATTTTTACAAAATCCTACGGGTACCAAAATCTAGAAATCCAGCTACTGGATTTTCTCCCAGTAACAAATGCCTGTTTGTTAAGTCAATTAAAAATGGGCGTTGAATAAATAGGCGTTAGGATAAGAATCATGCATTGGGATCTTGGACCCACCCTAGAGAACCCTGATTCTTCTTCAATCCTGTCCCACAGCCAAAATAACCTCTAAAATTCATTTCTGTGCACATGCACCTCTGTGGGCCCTCATTTCTATCCCAACGTCCAAATATAATTTCGGGCGTTGGATAGAAATTCAGGCGTTGGAGTGAGTTTCGGGGGTTAGGCCTAGGTTTAAAAATCAACTTTTTTATTTATTATTTATTTGAGAGTGGGTCCACCCTAGGATTAGTGTAAAGACCTTAGAGAAACCCTGCCCCTTTGGGCCCCACTTTGGTGACCCAAAGACTTAAGTTGGCTACTGGCCTAGCACCCAATGCTCGATTGTCCCTTGAATTAAAATTCAGGCATTGAACAATCGGGTGTCAGACCAAAAAATAGGCATTAGGCCTACAACAGATGACCAGGTGGCCCACTTAGAGAGATCATATATCCACATGGCCTATGCCCAGGATCTCTGAGGTTGCACAATACGACTGTAGAAGACTTCCCCTATCCCAAACTCTGGACCCCACAGCGTTGGGACCCACCAAACCAACAAAAAAAAATAGCACAAAGAGATTAGTCTGATCAGTTTTTTCCATTGCCCGATTATCACCCTGAATTAAAATTCAGGCATTGAATAAACAGGCGTTGAGGTAAAATACGGGCATTAAGCCTATAAGATCGAAAAAATGATTTTCCCCTTTTATTTTCCCTTCCATTAGGGTTAGCATCTAACCCTAAGAAACTGACCAGTGAGCCAATTAGAGGGGTCTATCACCCCTCTAAAGACCTAGCCCATGAGGGGTCTCCTAAAATTATAATAGGACAAAATAAAGAACAGTTTCTGGACTGTCCATAAACCAACTCCCGATTGTCACCCTGAATTAAATTCAGGCATTGGAAAAACGGGCGTTAGGAGCAAAAATGGGCGTTAAGCCTGAGAAAAATCTAGCAAGCCTTTAATTCAATTTTAACAAAGCATGGGCATAAACATAAGGTTAAAACTTATATGAATGGGAGAAGCTGCCCTAAAAAGACGGGTATTTGGGGTGTCTAACACCTTCCTCAAGTGCAACCAAACAACTTACCCTAAATCTCAAGATCTCAGACTAGTATTAGAAGTTAAACCCCTAGACCTCTGGGTTTAGACTCTTCTTCTTCCCTGGAAGACAAGGACCGATATTCAACTCTATTGGTTAACTCCGAGTTGGTGGCAACTCCCAGAAAAGCCTAACATTCCCATAAGAGGGTTAGCGACCTTTTACGCACCGGCATCATGAATCGAAGAGTGGGCCTCGAAAACCATGGGTAAGCAGAATGGGGAAAAAATCCTCATCCCAAACGCCGATGTCCACACTAGTAAAGCCAAAACTTTCCAGTTTCTTGAAAAAGGCAATATGAGAATTAAAAAGGAAAAACTTCTTGGGGATAGTGAAAAATTATCCAATCAAATCTTAGGACTTGAAGAAAAACTCAAGGTTTTAGAGAGTAGTGAGAAAGGGACAAGTTGTGATGACTCTCTCGTACTTGAACTCGAAAGTCAAGTAAATGCACTCAATTAGAGAAACAAATCACTAAACATCACTTGTACTTAAATCACAAATCAAGGAGCTTAAGGAGGACAAGAAATCACTTTCCATGGTAGCGCAAGAAAATGAAAAATTTGAGAAGATGCTCTCCATGGGAAGAGACCATGGGGACATGAGAAGACATTAGTGCAAGTTACTTCTTATGTTTATTGGTAATGAGAGACAAGTGTCTAAGGTATGCTCCCTATCTTATTTTTATTTTTTACTTGTTTTTTTTTTTTAATTTCATTAGAAAACTTGTTATGTAGATGACTAATATTTTTTTATTAGGCTTAGATAGCATGTTTTCTAAACACATATGCACACTTGTACATTAGTTAGCTAGGGAAGCACACTTGCACATGCATAACATGATTTCTAAAATTAGATACAATGTAATACACACCACATATAGAAATTAGACCATAGAGTTGAACCGGTTTAAGTAGGTAATTGCATATGCAGATGGATCGGGGTGCCTAACACCTTCCCTGGTCTATAACCGAACCACTTTCCTACAAACCTCTAAGTTGACCAGTTTAAAATGGAGTGATATTTAAAAAGGATTTTAAAATAAAAATGTTTTATTTTTATTTTCATTTTTAAAATAGATGTCTAGTTACATCATGAAAAATGTTGGTGGCGACTCCAAACCATCGTAGGTTAGGTCCATGATGAGTGGATCACTTTTCTAAGAGGACCACCCGTCGTACAAAAACCGAGGCTCACTGGGCTCAAATGAATAACTGAATATAACAAGATCAACCATTCATTTGGTTGTCACTTAGAATGAAACCATTTCATTTTGGTTTTTCATAGTACCTGAGTGAATATGAGCCCCAATGAAAATGGGTCAACTTTCATTCTATCACCGAAATATGAATGATAACATAAATCATTTCAATTTATAAAAAATCTAAGATTACTTCATTTCTAATTTTAGTTATCAAATCTATATTGATATAAATGAGTTCATTTTGAATCATCACCTTATGCCTTCAAATACCATGGTAATTTAAAATGAAATGATTTTATTAAGGTGGCAACCAAACAAGGCTTAATTTAATATTATGTTCCATATGGCTGCCAATGATGACTGGCTGTTCTTGGTAGATGTTGTGGTGGTTTTCTCTAAAGGCACGGACTCTTTCATGAAAGAGATTAAGGATTTTTGCGGTTGTCATGATAAGGCTTAAGATGGTTGATGAAAATGTACATGAGCTGTTTTGTTACTTCATCCAAGGTATCTACTGGTTGAGCTAAATTGATTCAAACTTATACATGTTTAATAGATAGGTTTAACTTATTTAGTTGCTCCGTTATATTATGGGCTGACTATCAATAATCTATTCAATGGATTAATCAGAAATCGATTAGAAAATTCCCCACTTGAATTCCATACATCGATCCGTAGCTCGATGTCCAGTACAAATTTCATCTTCTATGCCCTTGATAGACTGGAAAATTTGTTCACAAATTATCCTTGGGAGGAGAAAGGCATTGTATTTCATTTAGCAGAACTTTCAAAGATCAATTGATGTTATGAGGGAATAATTTTTCAAATGATAAATGATTTTATGATTGTCGAGAGGGAATAGTTTGTTGTTAGGGCTGCAAGTTGAGCCTAGCTGGGCTCGCCGAGGTCACCTAGTTCTCAGCCTGAAGTATAAAAGCCTAGTTAAACTTGGCCCAGGACCAAATTCAGCCCAAGTCATTCAGACCAAACTTGGCCCATTCTAAAAAATGGGCTTTGGTTCAAGTTTGTAATTAATGACGCCGACAGCAAATAGGCTGTAGCTTTTAAAATAATATATATAAATTTATTATATCATATATTACACTTATTCATGTTTTATTTGTATAGCATAAATTATAAGATAATATGACCAGTACCATAGTTTGGGCTGAGCTAAAGCCCAAGAAGCTTAGCCCAATATCTTTAGTCTTTAAGATGGGATCAAAATTGACATACCCCAAAGTCAAACTAATCCAACCACCCCAAGTTTCGAGCTAAATGAGCCTGCCTTCAGGCTCTTCTGGCCGAAGTTGCATGAAAATTGAAATGGAAAAAATGATTTCGTATGCAATTGAGCTTACAAATGTTGAAAGGAAATAAATTGTCACCTGATTTGTGATAGGAAAATTTCTCAAGTTGGAACCCTTTCATGTTGCCGGACCTCTGACCTACTCTTAAACTTATGGTCAATGGAACAATCTAACACATGGAATCAAGTGAAGGGTGGAAAAATGTGTGGATTGAATTCTTTTTCTCTTTTAGAGTATCTAATTAGTGGTCGTATAATTTTTAGAACTCTTGGTGCAATGGAGATTTTCTATTAGTTTTCAGAACTCTTGATGTAAGAGTTGTTTCTAATAGGAATACACCAAAGGAGCTTCTACAAGTTGAAGATCTGTTTGTTACCTCCTGAATTTATTTGGCGTATTTATCTAATTAAGTGATATAAATGTTCTGTCCAGGATTTGGTGTCAAGGATGGTGTCTAGGACACCACGAGATGTCATATGGAAGAAAATGCATATTCCATATTAAAAAAATGCATCACCCACCCATTTTATTCTATATGACGTCTCCTGGTGTCCTGGACACCAAATCCTGGACAGGACATTTGCTCCCTTATATCCATCCAGTCTCCAAATGTTGTTGATATCGTTGCCTTGAACTTCAATTAAACGCTATCGAAATGGAAAGTGACTGCAGTGTGCTTGTTGAAATGATTAATCATAATGCCAACTTGGTGCATATAGTACAGATGAGAACCTGCAGAAACTAATGTGAATGCAAACATCAGGGTATTATTACATGAGTCCCTACAATATGGCTTTCATGGCATTTTAGAGTTGCTAATTAAATCAATCAAAACCTTTGTGGTACTTTCTATATTCAACCTTCCAAACTGCACCTTCCTACCAGAGGTGGCAACTGGGCTTCTCTCACTGGGTCCGGTGATTAGATATCCAGGCCAGATGCAGGACTGGCTTGGGCCAGGCTTGCCCCCATATTCCTAAAAGGCACATGCAAGAAAGCCCAGTCCAAGCCAGGCAGGCCTAGTCCATTTAAGCTCTAAACTTCTCATTAGGATCGCCAGATACCCTTGAGAAGCTCCATTAGTATTTTGTTTGGAAAGACTAACTTATGAAGTCCACATGGTTAAGATCCCAGTTGAAAAATCTCCATATTATCTTACAGAACCCATTCCAAAATGGGTTGTGGAGCCTAGAAAATGCGACGGCTTACAGGTTGGATCAAGAATTGCCTTGCCACCCTCTGTGTGTGTGTGAGAGAGAGAGATGTTCTGTTTGTGGAGAAAGTGGAAGAAAGGAAGGGGAGGAAAGTGAAGGAAAGGAAATATTTGTGTAGTTACCCAGAAAATGTGGAGAGAAAACATTTATAGCCTGTTTGGCAGCCACATGTTATGTAATCATTTCATTCGAGTTTTTCAAAACATTTGTAGCCATGAGGTGATGGATTGTAATGGATTCGTTCAAATTTATACTGTTTTGTTAATTACAAAAATGAAGTCATCTTAAGTTTTCTATAAAATAAGATGACTAATGTCATCAAGCACGAATCCGTACAAATATGAATGAGTTCATTACAAACCATCCCATTGTAGTTACAAAATCCTTGGGAAGCTCAAATGAAATGATTTCATTACAGGTGGCTGCCAACTGTAACCTTTAATAAACCTGAAAGTTGCTCATTTTTCATTGTAAGCTGAACAATAGGGAAACGACGTTTTTCCCACGTACAAACATGGCCTTAGGGTCATCATCTATCAGTCCTTTTCTTCAATCTCATAAAATAATAATAATAAAAGAAAAAAATGATAGAAGTAATATTGACAGCATAAAGAAACGTCTCAAAAACCTTTTGTCCCAATTCCAAAAGTCATAACATATTTTTGTCTAAACTCTAAACTAGGGACAGAAACACGCCTTTCTCTCGTATCCCACGTGCTTGTCGTCCCCCCCTATGAATTTTCTTTCTGATAATGCTGCACTCTACTGTCAGGCTATCCTCATCTTCTTCAATTAGTCTGTCCTTGTCACTGATTTGGATATTTTTAACCCTGAATGTCTCTTCAGTTCTTACCCTAGAGGATGATCTAATTGGTAAGGAACCGATGATAAATCTTCTAAGTTAGACACCAATGATAGATTCTGAGATTATTCAACAAGTAGTCCCAATACTGGAAAGTTCAGCACCTAAGCATCTTTTGGAGATGTGAACCGGCAAACACCATCTACATAATCTTCGCTTATTTTAACTTCTTGCTTTGCTAAAGTTTGTAGTTATGAGATTTATATATGGACCATATTTTCAATTTGATGGTTTCAAATGACTCCTTGCTTCAATTTAATGGTTCACACTTAGGACTGTTAATGACTTGAGAAACTCGACTCATCATGAGTCGAATTTGAGCCTTGTTTGAATCATGCAGAGCTGAGCCCGGGTTTTTAATTGAGCTTTAACTGAACTTGAGCCAAGCTGCACTAGGTTCACTTGGTAAAAGTTTTGTGTGTGTATATATATGTATATTGTTGGATTAATATCTTGAATTCAACCTGAGATGTAACCCGGATGATGATTGGGATCCTCTGGGTCAATTTTTTTGACCCATATTCTTGACCCAATTTGGGGTTCAGATCCAACTCTTGGAGAATACGGTTTTGGGGATTTTTCGATTTTTGTGTCATTGTATTGTTTATTGTAATCTCTGTTTTTGATCATAGTAAAATCTCTCTTGTCGTTTTTGCCCGTAAACATAGGCTTCAAGTTGAACCACGTAAATAATCTTGTTCACTATATGATTGTTGTTTGCATTATTTTCTCTCTTGTATTTTGTTGCATAGGATCCAAACCTAGGTTTTCTACAATAATTTTAGTGTGTTAAAAACCTAACCAAAAAGAAAGAAAGAATGGGAAGGGGAAATTTTTTAATGGCTATTGCTTCTTCTTCTTCACTGGCTTCCTAAACTTGTATAAGTCTCGGGTCCTCTTTTTTGTTGATTTCTTCTTCTTCACTCAAAAGTATCGGTGGCTTCCTAAACTTGTATAAGTCTCGGGTCCTCTTTTTTGTTGATTTCTTCTTCTTCACTCGAAAGTATAGGTCAATCCCGAATTAGTTGGGATGGGTCGTGTCAAACATTGCCACTCGTATCTGTTAGTTCCTACAGGACAAATAAGCCTACACCCATTTCATTTACCAGAATATCATGAAGTCCATTTTAAACTAAAGTCTTTATTATTACTATAATAATAATAATAACAATAATAATATTAATAATAATGATAATGATAATAATAATAATAATAATAATAATGATAACATGAAGTCCATTTTAAACTGAAGTCTTTATTATTACTATTATTATTATTATGGGTCCTTTTTTGTAAGCACCGCAAATCCAAATGGCTTGATTATCCTGCTAATATCATTTTAAGTTGCTGAACCATTATAGAGTAATGGGGCATTTTGATTTATGGGTTGTTGGGCTTATTTGAGAACCTACATCTTTAGCCTTGAGGAACAGGTTTAGCTTATAAGTTATTGGGCTTTAAGATTTGGGCCTGGAACAATAAGCATGAATTTGGTGAACCAATTTGAGACTGTTCTGAGATTATCACAATCTTACGCCCACATGATCCTATCCAGATTGTTAAAAGTGTAGCAAATTTGAGTGGTTGACATGTAACAAAAAATTCAACAAAACTGAAAAGGTGAAGTTTAGTTTTTTTTTTTGAATATGTGTTGACCACCGAAATTTGCTACACGCTAACTGAACTTTAAAAGTCTGGAGAGGATAATAGCTCAATCTTCCCCAATGAACCTAAATACTTGTGTTACGAGTCTGAATTAAGCTGGGCAAAACTTGGCTCATTGACACCCCTAGTTGGAGGTGTTTTCACCCATGTGGGAAGTCCTTGGATTGAGCCCCATGAAAGTAGGGTGCAGTTCCCAGTTTGTGCTCATGACAAGGGCGGGCTACCTGTATTGGGGAGTTTGAAAACTGTGGTGTCTTGAAGTGCCGACGAATCCAATGGTGGCCATTTTCACTCATTCTCATTCACATCATTGAAGGACCTTTAAGGGTTTCAGTGTCCAACCCAGTAACCCTACCCGGCAGAATTCAATGTCGGTGGACTTCATGTTGGACCCTGTATGCTGGAATCCAGCCTAATATAACCAACCGTCAACCACATTATTCCTACGCGTGGGGTGATATAGGAGTGTTCACTTAGCAAAGAGACCAGGGCGACCCACCTAGAAAATCTTCTCAAATCTATTAAACCAGAACTCCCTCTCAAGATTGATACATTGATCCTATTAAAGAGTAAATGAACCCCTATTTCAGCCGCCCAAGAATCCTTCTGTGAATATCAATGAATAATATATTTCAGTGGCCACCTCTTAGGAGAAAGTGCAGGGGTGTAATCGCCCCCCGACAGCATTCCACTGTTATGAGATGCTGGTTGCCCCTTCCCCAATTGTGAGGGTCCTGTTCTATGATGGAGCTGTATCCTCTGCGCTGCCTTGCGGTGAGCCACAGGTGAGCCCACACACAAAGGAGGGTGGGACCCATACACATTTTGCAGGCCCCACCCCCCTTTGTGTCTGGGCTCACCACAAGGCAGCACAGAGGATAAGAGTCCTTGGCAAACGAAGCAAATGTTCTGTGATAAAAATGCCTCTGTAGTGTATATGGTGAATTATAAACAGACATGCGTTGTTTTTGGGGTAAAAGGGTCCAAAAAAGTGTTCAGTTGAAAAAATCGGTGGTCAATAAAAGACATCAAATTCTAAAACACATCATGTGTCAATCAATGGCATGCCTTTAGAGGTCCGTCTCAAAACAGACAATCATTCTCAAGAAACTTGAAACTTGAACATTAGTGACTGGAAAAAACAAATTTTATTCAATTTGACTATAGAAGGAAGGGTCCCAATTCAATCAGGTGCCCTCACATGTCACTTTTTAACCATTGGAGTGGTGTCTCATGCTAATATAAAGTAGGGCTTGGATTATGTGACAACAAATCTCGTGAGAACCATGAAGATGGCACCAGAGGGGCTGACACATCAGTACCAAAAAGTGATTTGCACTTTTTGGGGGGCACTTGTCACTTCTCGGTGCTGATGTGTCCATACCCTGATGCTGTTTTCACAGTTCTCACAAGATTCGTTCTCCTAATTTTTAGTGCATAAAGTAGGGCATAGGTCTTAAAGTGATTCTATTCTCATTATAAAACCCGACACTCCATGTGAGGATACCCTTATTAAATTCAGAATCTTAGAAAGAAAACAGAAAATCCCCTTGTTGAGAAGCACATAGCTCACGTTTGTCCCGGCCAAGCCCTAGCTAAGTAGCCATAGCCTATGGGTCCAAAAGTGTAACCCCTGCCTTCTATCGAGTTCTGGCCGGGCAACAGCTTGTGCTGGCCAAATCCGGCAACGAATTAAAATTGGAGTTTTGCTCTTATATTTCCATAGGACGATAACTTCACTAAAATACAAGTAATCAACACATTATGTATCAATCGATCAGATTCAGGTATTTAACCTGTTGCTTCTCGCTGTGTATGGTTAACCCTCCCCAACCAATTTGGGATCGACAGATCCTTTTGAGTAAAGAAGAAGAAATCAACAAAAGAGAGGACCCGAGACTTATACAAGTCTAAGAAGAAGAAGAAGAAATGGCCATTAAAAATCCTTCGCTTCTCTTTCATTCATTCTTTTTGGCTTAGGTTAACAGATTAAAATCCTCTCTTAACACGTAGTATTGGGTGTGGAATCTGATGCAGTTGAAGAAGCAAAGAAGAAAATTCTGGTAGATTGGACCGATCCAAGGGGCCCCAAACCGATCTAACATTTGCCGGACTGATACAATAATAACTGAACCAATCAAGGCAACTTCGATCCAACACTAACTGGACCGATATGATAATAACTGAACCGATCAAGGCAACTTCAGGACTGCACAGACGGACACTAGAAAAATGGCGGACCGATCCCATATTTGTTTGAACCAATCTAAAGTTCTTTGGATTGATCCGACAGCGAAAACTCAGTTGCAAGCTAAGATAGAAGGTTCGTGGAGAAGAAAGAATCTTGCCAAATTTGACCTCTATGATGTATCTAATGTCTCTATTATTGCTTACGATTACAATAAGGTGAACATGAGAGAAAAGATAGTGAATTTTGTGAGAGATTGAGAGAGAACTTTTGTAATCTTTCAAGAATAATGAAGCTTTCTCTGCAACTCTGTGGTTTTTCCCCAACTTGGGGTTTTCCGCATGAATCATTTGTTTTGTTTTATTCTTTGATTGTTATTGCTTTCATCTTTTTTGGTTTGATTGGTAGACTTTTGATATAATCTCTAACAAATGGTATCAGAGTTGAGGTTTGGAAAACCAGTTTCAACAATTTAAGAAAGTGCGAGACTATATTTTGAGTGAAAGTAATGGCAGCATAATTGGACGAATCCACAAAATTTTGGGTTAAAAAGTTTAATGGTATGAACTTTGCACTATGAAAGATGCAGATAGAGGATTATTTGTACCAGAGAAATCTCTATCAACCTCTTGGAGGGAAAACAAACAAACCAAAGACAATATTAGACACAAATTGGGAGGTGCTTGATAGGAAGACTTTATGTACGATTAGACTCTCTTTATAACCATTGATTGCTTTCAATATTTTCAAAGAGAAAACCACTGAAGGTTTATATCTTCCCTTGCGTAGATGTATGAAAAGCCATATTTATCAAAAAAAGCTTTTTTAATGAAGAGGTTGTTTCATATGAAGATAATTGAGGGAGGAACAGTTGCAAAATATCTAAACGAGTTCAACACAGTTATAAATCAATTAACTTCGGTAGGCATCAACTTCGATGATGAAGTTAAAGCATTGTTAATCTTATTCTATTTACCAGAGAGTTGGGATGACCTAGTTATGACATTGAGCAATTCCTTGGGTTTAAGCACCTTGAAATTTGATTATGTGGTGAGTGTAATACGTATGAGAGAGTCCGTAAAAAGACAAGAGGAAAAACATAAAAACATCAAGTGGCAGCGCACTGAATATGGAAGGAAGATAAAGAACTGCTAAAGAGGGCAAGATCGTGAGAAATCAAAATTTAGGGAAAAATCTAAGTTAGCAAAGCCAAGAGTGGAATGCTGAAATTGTGGGAAGAAAGGACACCTTAAGAAAAATTGTTGTGTACAAAAGAAGAAGAAGCAAGACAACAAGGGGAATGAAACTTCTATAAATATTGTAAGTGATGTTGTTGAAAATGCTTTAATTCTTGCACTTAATCAAAAGTTGGAGTTTTAGGTGTTAGATTTTGGTGCGCCCTTTTATGCTTCAAAAAATAAAGAATGTTTTAAGAATTATGTGTAAGAGGATTATGACAAAGTTTATCTTGGAGACAACAAGGTTTGTAACATAGTTGGGAAGAGAGAAGTTAGGTTGAGTTTACCTAATTAAGGTACATGGTTATTGAATGGTATAAACTTAAGTAAAAGATAAATTCAATTTATGTTAGCCAATTCGCAAGTTTGGGATGTACAACTACTTTTATGAGAGAAATGTGGAAAGTAACTAAAGGTGTCTTGATAATAGCTCATGGAAAGAACAAATGAATACTCTATTTGACCGAAAAACATGGCTCCATTAATGTACTAGAAATGGGTGTCACTTTAGACACATGACACTGCAGGATTGAGCACATAAGCAAGAAAGGAATGGATATTCTCTATAGCAAAGGTAAGATTCCAGGTTTAAAGGTTTTGGACTTGAAATTTTGTAAATATTGTGGTTTACGAAAATGGAAAAAGGTTAACTTTTCTAAAGTAGGAAGAACATTGAAGTTGGAAAAGTTGGAACTGGTCCGCACTGATATATGGGGATCAACTTAGGTATGTTTTCATGGTTGTTCTTACTATTTTTCTATTTTATTGATGATCTAACCATAAAATTATGGATTTATTTCCTAAAACAAAATTTTGATGTATTTGAATTGTTTAAGAAGTGGAGAGCTTTGGTTGAGAATGAAACATGTTTGAGGCTTGAGTGTTTAAGGTCTAAGAATGAAAGTGAATATTGTAGCAAAAAAAAAAATGATAGGTATTGTGCTTTGAATGAAATCAGAAAAGAGAAGACAATACAACATATGTTGGGGTGGAGTCTGATGCAAACCAAGGAGGAAAGGAACCAATGAATCGAGTTCTAGTAGGTCGGATTAATCCGGGTAGATTTAGGATGCAGATAGATAGACACCATAAAGGTGCTAGATCAATCCGGCTATCTCGGTAGATTGATTCGAGGCACTTGGATTGATCCTAATAGTCACTAGATTGATTCGGCGGTGATGGAGAAAATTTGGAAAGTTTCACGGAGCACCAAAAAACCCTAGTTTTGTGGGGGGACCAACTTGTCTGATGTATATAAGGTCTCTAAGGTTGTCTAGGATTATTGTAAAGGTCATTGTAAGGTCACTGTAAGGGTTTTGCAAGGTTTAAGAGAGTGATAACAAGGCTTAAGAGAGATTTCTTTTTGGGTTTTCTTAAGGTTCTCTTGGTTGAGAGAGAATGTGAGAAGTAGAAATAGAAGGGGTTTCTTAAGGGTTGTGGGTTGTGACAGTGTGTGTGTATGTAAGAGAGAGAAAATTTTGTAGCTTTGTATTCTTCCATTATAATGAAAGGTTTCTTATGTGGCTTCGTGGTTTTTCCTCTGTTTTGGGGTTTTTCACGTAAATTTGTGTTATGATTTCTTGTGTGTGTGTTTGTTTATTATTATTATTTTTGAGTTTATTAGTGCATCCCGAGGAACTCACATTAAGAGGCTTTCGATCCTAACAACACAAACCATAACAAAACGGTATGGTTGAGCAGATGAACAAGACGATTGTAGAGCGGGCAAAAAATGTGAGGTTGAATGCAGGATTGCTCAAATAGTTTTGGGCATATATGGTATGCACAATTGCATACTTGATCAATAATGACTTTTAATACCATTATATGGTGGATTATCTCAAAAAGCATGGACGAAAAAATATGTAAGCCTTTTACATTTCAGAGTTTTTGGTTGAACATCTTATGTCCAAGAAAGTTGAAGTAGAGGGCAAAGAGAAAATGGTGTGTAAACTCAAAAGAAGCTTATATAGGTTGAAGCAAGCCCCAAAGATGTCTTATGGACCATTGTTGCTATTGCAAATCCTTTTATAACATGTATATTATATTACTCATGTATATAGATGATATGCTTATAACAAGATCATGCATACATGAGATAAACAGCTTAAAAAACAGTTGTCAAAGGAGTTTGAGATAAAGGACTTAGGAGCATCAAAACAAATTATTGAGAATAGAATCATAAAATACAAGAAGAACTATAGGTTAAGGTTGTCTAAGACAAAATATGTTAAAAGGTGTTTAGCAGATTCAACATGTAGGATGCAAAGATAATTAGTACTCGGCCACTAACTAGTCATTTTAAAAACTTCAAAGAAGATTCTCCTAAGATTGAAAGAGAGAAATATTATATGTCTAGGGTTCCATATGCTTCACCTATGAGCAAATTAATGTATGCCATAATTAATACTAGATCAGATATAGTTTAGGCAATGGAATTATGAGCAGATTAATGAGCAAACCCAAAAGGATACATTGGAAAACGGTTAAGTGGATCTTGTAGATACTTGAGAGGGACTACTAACACAACTTTGTGTTTTAGAGGGAAGGAAGTACAACTACAATTACATGTAGACTCAAACTTGTTAGATGATAAAGATAAAAGGAGAAGTACAATGGGGTATGTGTTCATTTTAGGGGATACAATAGTCAGTTGGGTGTCCCAACTTCATAAGACAGTTACACTTTCTTCAATGGAAGTAGAATACATTGCAGCAACAAAGGCTAACAAGAAACTTATTTGGTTGAAAAAATTAATAGAAGAGTTGGGAAGGCAACAAGAGAACATCAGGCTATTTAGTGATAGCCAAAGTTCTATTCATCTCGTGAAGAATTCATCTTTTCATGAAATGACAAAGAATATTGATAAACGGTACTACTTCAAAAGATCTCTCTTGGAGGAACAAGTGTTGAAGTTGGAAAATGTCTATACAGATGAACATCTAACAAACATGCTTACCAAGGTTGTGACAATATTAAAACTAGAACTATGCAAAACTTCAGTTGGTCTTCATGAGTACAGATGAAGAAGATGAGCTACAAGAGATTCACGAAAAGGAAGATGTCTCATCTCAAGTATAGAAGCTAAAAAACAAGAGAGGGCATCAGTCTCCAAGTTAGAGATTGTTGGGGGTTGAGCCTAATGCAGTTGAAGAAGCAAAAAAGAAAATTATAGCAAATTGGACCGATCTAACACTAGCTGAACTGATCTAGGCAGCTTCGGGATTGTGCAAACAAACACCAAAGACGTGCAGACCGATCCGATATTTGTTTGCACAAATATGAAGTTCTCCAGATTAATCTAGCTGCGGAAACTTAATTGTGAATTGAGATAGAAGGTCTATAGAAAAAAGGGACCCTTGCAAAGTTCAACCTCTATGATATATATAATGTCACTATTGTTGTTTAGGGTAACAAAAAGGTAAGCAAGAGATAAAAAAGAGTGAGTTTTGTGTGATTTAATGAGAAATTGAGAGAGAACTCTTTTAATCTTTCAAGAATAATGAAGCTTTCTCTACAACTCTATTGATTTTTTTCAACTTGGGGTTTCTATGTAAATCATCGATAGAAAGTTGCATTAATGAAATCATAATGGAGAGTTTATGCTGAAATTTTGAAGAAATTTGGAAAGGTTTTGATATAATTCAAGCACATGAACTTTGGGCGATAAGTTTCAAGAGAGGTTTCATTCGTCTCTACCAAATAGTGTAAACTTGTTAAGAGACAGAGTTGAGTTTGGTTGTATCTTGGAATTAGCTTGACCATGATCCCTAATCAATTGGGAGGTCTTATGTATCTTCTAAGATAGGTGATAAAGACATCTCATTGTTTCGGCTCACTTGGTTAACTAATTTTGATTAGTTCGAATACTAAGAATGTTGTTCTCTATTCTATGTATAAAGAATGATATGAACTATTCTATAAACAACAAGTATTTACTTCATATAAATAAAATACTTAAAATAAAATGAAAAGAATGACTTACTTAACTGGATGAATTGACAAAAGGCAGACCTGAAATTGATCAAGGCTAGTGTTTGACACTATATGCTTACAAGCTTCGCGGATGTCTGCCTTCCATGATACAATGATCGACTACACACAGAAGAAGCAATACAATCTGTGTGCCTAGCGAATTATATTTGTGTTGTACTCTATCTCATACAAAACCGCTATAATGCACTCTATGATGCTTAAATTCAGACACATCTATGATGCCTATTTTAAATACTACGAATTTTAGATTCTTGAAATGATAGAGGGATTATTTATTTATAGACTATTCTTGTTTGTTCGGAATAGGTATAGAGACACAACTTTTAGTATTCGAACATACACAAAAGCAAAATGATGCATTTCTGTAGCCACATTCATGTCTGTTTAAAACAGACATGGGTTAAAAGTTTAAATGTGTGATTTAATAGTCACCTTCATGTCTGTACGGAACAAACATGTGTTAAAATGGGTGATTTAATAGCCATATTTGTGACTATTTAGTCTAAGCAATCATGAATGGTAAGACTACAAAACAATGCAAATAAACACACTCCCACAGGTATAATTGAATTTGGGAGAAAAAAAAAAACATTTTATTTTTTCTTATGGAGCCAACTCAACCTAGCGCATGTGGGTTTATATAGGTCTTTCCCATGTTAACTAAGTCCTCTCCCATTCACAAAACAGCAGTGCTCCTTTGGGCCAAAGTTTATATCTAATGCTATTGTATATAAACTTCCAAAATTTTTTGGGCTAACCCAAGTTTTACACTCTTTAACTAGTGTTCAACTAGACACCTTTGGAGAATTTATCATTAACTCAGTAACAGCTTTGAGCATCCAACCATGCGACATTTATTCTCTTCATTAAAGTGAACATGAACCCATGTGGACCCATCTCAAACGACGAGTGGGTCTCACTTTTATTTTGACTAAAAAATAGCTAAACGATCAGATTTGGAACAGTAAAATTTGAACACTTTTCAAAACCGTTTCCAATAAAGAAAACTAAGGTGGTATCTGGTTCAAATTCTAAAATCCGATTCTAGGCCATAATCGATTTCTCACTATATTAGAGGTGTTTGGTTCAGATTTTAGAATCCAATTTACATAATCATAATTAGGGCAAAATCAAAATCACCATCGACACCGATTCTGCTGATTCTGCGCTATGATAAGACAAAAGAAAAACAAAAGAAACTTACCATAATCAACTTATCTACTCTCTTTTATTTGCGAAGATGGTAAAAACCAATGATAATGTTCCCTTCCTCATCCCTCCTCATTCCTAGATTCCCTCTAGAAGCTCTAGTAGGAATTAGTCAAGAGAGACTTGCTGTTGGAGTTCACTTGATTGAAATAACCCGAATGATCACAACGATAAAAATTCAAGGTGACACTGAAGATACAAGGTCATCTTGACTGTACAAGGTGGAAGGCAACTCTATATCTATATTTTTGACTCGTGTGTGGCAACGATTAATATAACCCTGAATCTGTCGTCACCTAATACAAATTTAATGTTGTTTGTCGCATGCGATACCATCATAGATCACAATCTGAGATTAGATTTTGGTAGTTTGGTTTGCAATCTCTAGATTGATATGGTAACTTGGTCTGATTTTAGATTGTGTTGAGAAATCCATTCAGAGATTGTAGCCCATTTTCAGATCCGGATCTTGAAAAATGGTGCAATTTCCAGATTGTGATCCGATGATTTGATCTTTGATATCACAATCTCAGATCCATGCCAAATATAATCTTACGATCTCCGTATAATCTTACTATCTTTGATATCACAAGTTTCTACTCATGCCAATTCATAAAACCATGATAACATCTCTGTATAATCTTACGATCACAAGTTCAAAATGGGTTGGGACCTTCCCAAAAATGGCCTGGGGGGCTGACAGGTCAAGAATTGCCAACGAGAGAAATGATATAGAACGGATAATCACGACACCATAGTTTTGAAAATTGGACCACACTGTTTGGTTAAACCTGGTTCAATATGAACTGAACATCTTTCCGATTCCATTTAACCTCAATACTGGACCATATAAAAAATCTCATCTAAACATTTGGGTTTTGCAAATCAATTGGTTTTCTATATCTTAAATAAAGATCTCTCCTTAAACCCTAAGGTGATTGGAGAAATTAGAATTTATATATCTAATTATGTATTTAATTCTCCCCTCTAAGGAGGAATACTCTTGTAAATGGAGTGCACGTTCCGGAACTACGAGGGGAACATAGGTGAGAGACCTAGGAGAGTAATTGTATCCATTGGGGATTTTAACCCGTGACCTAAAACCTGCTATGATACCATCTTAAGTAAAACAATTAACTGTCTCTCTAAAAACCCTAAGGTGATAGGAAAGGTTAGAGTTAATATAATTAATATATATTTAATTATATATTATTAGGTGGGTTGACGATTGGTTCAAGAATTCTGAAGATTTTAAAAAGGGTTTGGTGGCTTGGGTTGGGTCAAGAATTGCCGCACTATATGTGAAAGAAGGGGGGGGGGTATTCTGTGACCATGTGTGATGTGCACCACTGACACATGATGTGTTTTTGAATTGAGAGCAAATTTTCTGTGACAAAAATGTGTTTTTACCCTCTATGACTGCACCATAGGCTAATACATGGTATATAGGGTTAAAAGAGTTAGAAAAGTGTTCAAATAAAAAAAATTAGGTTCCCAAAAAGAGGTTCTAAATTCAAAACATATCATGTGTCAGTCTGTGGTGCAGTTATAGATGTTTTTTGATCACAAAACAATTGTTTCATTTTGAATTTGATGCCCCTTTTTGGACACCTACATTTTTTATTTAATTTAACTTCTTTTTTTTTGTTTTACACTTTTAATCCTATACATTCCATGTGTCTCAACAGCGTGTCGTATGGTCATACATTTGGTCACAACAATTTTTCTCATAAAACATTTGCTTCCCCAAATTGCCAAGGTTCCTCTCCTGCCGGCAGACTAATCTTCTAGCACAAGAGATGGGACATATACCCTCAAAACAGTTAAAAAGTGAAAATTCACTATTTTGGGGGGCATGTGTCCAATCTCCATGCTGGCATATTAGTCTGCAGTATTTTTTTCAATTAATATCCACCTTCTATATCACAAGAACCTACTTAGGAAGGAAGCATGTCCCCAGCCTTATTGTCTCCCTAGCTTTATTGTAACCACGACTCCTGTCCAAAAAAAAAAAATAATAATAATAAAATAAGTTACCAGACTGTGATGATACCTAATCATTGATCTCCCTTTTCCACTTAAGATTGTCCTTTTATGTAGCGATATGCCTTTTAGGTGGTTGTTGTTGTTTCTATATTCTATGTATATGTACTATTCTGTAAATAATAAGTATTTATTTCATATAAATAAAATACTTAAAATTTAAAAGAAAAAAACGATTTATTTGTTTGAATGAAATGACAATAAATCAGTATTGAATTAATCAAGGCTAGTGTTTGACACAATGTTCTTAATTAAGATAGATTTCGCCCCTTGTACTAGTGTTCACAAACTTTTTAGGTGTCTGCTTTTCGAGATACAACAATTTACTACACACAAAAAAAATACTGCAATTTGTGTGCCTGACAAATCAAACTTGTGCTATACTCTCTCTCTTAAAATACAAATACGTTATCATGCTCTTTAAATGTCTAATTTGGACATCCTTTATGATGTCTAAAAGAATATTACGAATTTTGAATTTGGAATTGAATTGAGTGAATAAAATAAAAGAGAGATGATTTATTTGTAAACTTGTTTATGTTTGTTCGGAATAAGCATAAAAACACAACTCTTAGTGTTTGAACAAACACGAAAACAAAGTGATGCATTTATGTTTGTTTGGAATAGACATGGGTTAAAAAGTGCGATTTAATAGCCACCTTCATGTATGTATGAAGAGACATGTACTAAAATGAATGATTTAATAGCCACATTTGTAACTATTCAGTCCAAATAGTCACAAAAGGAAAATTTGTAAACCCACGTGAATACACACCATTTCACCAATTTTACCAGTGTTCAACTAGACATCTTTAAAGACAATTTCTCATTCACTCATTAATGGTTTTGAGCATCCAACCATATGACGTTGTTCTCCTCATTGAGGTGAACACGAACCCATGTGGGTCTGCTTCAAAAGACTTGTGGGTCCCACTTTTATTTTGGCTGAAATATGCCTATCCAATCAGATTTTCAATTTGAACATTTTCAAAATCGTTTCCAACAGTTGTGACATTGTCTTCCCTCGCATCCCAGTGCAAATTTGACCCAGGTCAAACTCTATGTCGTAGACAAATGGGCGAAGTAGCCATACTCAAAAGTTTTATTTATTTATTTATTTTTCTTTAATAAGCTGATTGCTATCTTAATCAAACCCCCCCCCCCCCGACAAAAAAAAAAAAGAAAAAAAAAAGAAGAGATTACCGGACTATGATGATACCTAATCATTGATCTCCCTTTCCAACTTACAAATAACCTTTTATGTAACCATCGAAAGTGTTTCAAATGAAAATATGGAATGGATGCGTGAGAACGTGACCCATGGTAAAATCAAGCAAATTTTATAGTTCGAGTGATGATCTGGACACAAAACATCCAATTGATTATGGAGCCGTATCTTCTGGACCCATATCCTCTGGTCCACACTTATGTGCTCCACAGACACAAAGGATGTGGGACCCATAATTTTTTTAGAGGAGCTTTTCAAAAAATGTGTCCCCACTCCTTTTATGTTTGTGGAGCACCATGAGCGTGGACTAGAGGATATGAATCCATTGATTATCATCTCAAGAAAAAAGAAGACGTATGGCATCTATTGACAAAATGATTGATTATCATGTCAATTGAAAGATGACAAGTGGCACCCATTGACGATTGTCATATTAAACAATGGCATGTGGCACTCATTGACGAGGTGACTGATAAAACCGTTTAGTGGAATAATCAGAGCTAACAACTAACCAATAATGACAACTAACAGATAATAGTGACACACCTGATAAAAGTTGGGCAAGATTGAACGATTATGCATTAATACACAATACTTGGAAGTTTTTGAAATTTCAACATTGCTACAATACCACAATTGTGGTTTTTTATTTATTGAAAAGTGGTCTTGATTGCTTTTAAAGGTGGGAATTTTTTTAGCTTTGTAAGTTTAGTCAAAGACAAGAAAATCGAAATGGATTTATAAGATATCCTTAAACACTACCTCATGTCTTTCAGAACGTCAACACGTGTGGCGATTTAGTGAATTGTTCAACACACTAAATACATATGCAAGCACGGACAAAGACGCTTGAGGAATATTTTACGAGTTAGGCCTAACAAAACCTGTGATCAAGGAAAGCCCAGATTCTAATAGTCAGGTCAAAACTTATTTGCAAGAGCCAGTTTTGCAAGTTGGACTAGAGACCAACAAGTCTATCCATATGCCCAAGCCTCACCAACCCATGCCACCTTGGGGACATGCTAGTTCATAGAACCCAATCATGTTCAGTCTACTAGAAGTAGACACGTTAAGTGGGTGGTTGATCTACTTTGGAAGTGACAGATAGATGGGACAAGACCCATCATCTCATAATATAATGGGTTAAAGAGCTCATTGAAAAAAGAAACAAGAAAGTAAAAAATTATCTCACTTTGATGACCATTTTAAGAACTTGGATGGATGAATTTTTTTTGTGTGTCACCTATACTATAGTGGTTTTCTTTAGGCCTTGTTTGTTACAAAGTAAATCATGGAAAATGAGGGAAATTGTACTTTAACCCTACTTTCATGTTGTTTGACACATGGGGATACTAGATAGGAAAATTTGATAAAACTATCTAGTGTGTTGAATCTTTCTCATGTTTTCTCATTTCTTCTAGCCTAGTTTCTGTGCACACAAAATTCATGCACAATGCATGTGCAGGGGTTTGAAAACATTCACATTAGCATTGAAAAATGATTTACATTTTTTGGGGCATGTGCTTTTTACTTTTCAATGCTGATGTGAGTGTTCCCAGACTCCTACACATGCATTGTGATATAGAATGCATGTAGACTAGTGTGTGTATACGCAAGAGCTAGGAATAAAATTACTTAAGTAATTATAAAACATAAACAAGATTCTTACTTATACATTCACACACTAAATCAAGTGATTCCTCAGTTAGACTTAATAAACATATCAAGAGTGACAACATATAAAGCAAGAGACAATATTAAACCTAAATAATATGAATAAAAAATCAACTTAACTTAGAGATCACATAAGTGATAAGTTGCTCTAGAAATTTAGAAAGTATCAAAGTGGCATAACAAAGGAATAATGAGAGGACACATAGGGGTAATGTAAGGGGTCAACATAGGCAGATTCAGGGCACATATTACATGTAATATAATATGAAATAGGCTGATGTGGGAGTCTTGTACTCAAGGAATTAGCAAATCAGCCACTGAACATATGCCACATAACTCCCAAGAAAACACTACTCAATAGGTGTTAAAGAAGATCTAAAAAAAGAACAAAATACCTTGAATCTGATGTAGCTCACATGTTTTTGGTCTTCTAACAAAGTGTTCTCAAGAGATCAACTACACGGTGGCTGAAATAGGAGCCTTGGAAGAGTTTCATAAATTAGACCTCCCAAAAAAGTGTGCTGCCAGTTGGAAAATACCAGGGAATGGGGTTCCTCATATCTAACAAACTTCAGATGAAAGATGGTACCAATAGGATCGCCCAGAGGTTGCTATGATCCCCTTAAAATAACAAGATTAGACTCTGCCCTATGTAGAAGATTGATTAAATCTCGTGGGAACACTACAGGAACCCAAAATCACGCCTGTACCTGAAATATAGCCTCTTTGAAAACTTTGTATAAATTTTTTTGATGATCTGTTGCTTGCATCAGGGTTGCCCTAGGGTTAATTTAACCTTGTAGAAATCCCAAATTCAAACTCCTAATAATTAGGAGCTGGGAGCAGTTCTCGTAAAATCACTCCTACCCCATGTTTTAACACCTGAACCTATCGAAAATAGGTGGGGCCCATCATAAGCTTGTCAACTATGCATGGGATGGAATGAATGAGGATCGTCCAGGTGTGCCTTGCATTTCCACAAGAGGGCTTTGATCTATTCCTTAAGGTTGGAGAGTAATAGTCAATCTCGTGCAGGGATATTGACACTAGTATTCACACATGTGTTGACCTACTTAGCTTGTAATTTCTTCTAATGAGCTTGCTGAAAATGAAGGCTGGTATAAGGGGTGGTTGCCTAGTACTAACGAAGCCTCAGAAGGTATTAAACCTTCAAAACTTTGAAGCACAAAATGTAGGGATCAATCTTCTTACAAAACTTTAATTTAGCAAAGAAGAATCCTGTAAAATAATTAAAAAAAAAATGAAGAAGAAAAATGAGGGAGAAAATCTTAAACCCAAGGAAAAGGGAGTAGGCTCCACTACTATCTTTAAACTATGGGTAACCCTAGACACATTCTAGGGTTTTAGTCTTCTTCAACCTAGAACAAGAGGAAGAAGGAGAGTTTCAGCTATAAGACCCTTTTGTTTTCAAGTATTTATTGCATAACATAAAATTTTTGATCGTGGGTTATTTATAGTACCCCCCCTATGATTTAAGTTTTATATAAAAGACAAGAAAAATACATTGATACCCTTAATAAGATAATGTTTATATAAAAATAGCCCAAAACTACAATAAACGATAAAAATATCCTTAATAAACTCTCACTGACTAAAATACCCTAAGAATTTTGTGCTTCCTTATACATGAGACACAATTAACATATATAAACTAAAAAATTTAATAAAATGCTATGGACGTGACGCAATAATTAGCTCGGTCATGATGTCCGCATCACATTGTACACGAATTTTGTATGCACAGAATCTGGAGTACATTTCTTCATATATTTGTTCATTCACCTATTCCTACTAAAAAGGATGGGAATAAGAGGGGGGCGGGGAAGGAAAGGGAAGGAAATGAATAGTGATTTTTCTTTTCTTTCCCTTTCTCTCATTTTTTAAAGTGGTTTTACTTTTTTCTCATTTTCCCATGGTTTACCTCATAACAGATAAGGCAAGAGAGACACTTGGAGATATGAGTGGTTTCATTGTCTCATGGCTTGGAATATGATTTCAACCATGTTTATGCTAAAATTGGAGCAAGCTTTTGAACTCTCAACTTTTGGAAAATTAAGTTTTATGAGAGGTTCATTCATCTTTTTTGAGGAGTGTAACTCCGTTGAGATGCAAGACTTGAGTTTGAACTTGGTTGTATCCCTGATTGGTTTGTCCATGATTCCTCATATAATTAGTTGGGAGGTCTTGATTATTTTCAAAATACCTGATTAACAACACTTCAATGTCTCGGATCAGCTGTTAAGAACTATGTCTTGCTTGATCCCTTAACTAGGTTCATAGGCAGTCTAATGAACACATTCAACCCTACCTAAAGATCCAAAAATCTACCCCCTGTTATGTGCTTATTGAACTTGATTGACTCAATAGTTTTTGCAGCAAAATATAGACATTCTGAGTTTACCAAATTCATTAGGAATTCCATGAATGTATGCCACATTTGTATTTTTGAGATGTATAAACCACATCTACTAACTACTGTCGACTAGTGACACTTTGCTTCAGTCTTCAATGGGATTCCTGCCTTACAAAAAGCCCCGGTTCCGAGCGAAAAGTAAGGCTAAATTCATTCTTGTTTTTGCAATTGAGCCAAGTTTTGATCGTCTCCATTGTAGGATGTCGAGAAATCCATTCAGTTTTAATCTATGAAGGATGCTACATGCACCTGACAAGGGCATTTTGTTTAATTCTCATGGATAATGGAGGGTATGATGGTACCTACGTTAATTTAATGTGTTGTTGAAAGTACGCTTTTCAGATTTGTGTAGCCTGCATTGATTGAAAACTATACCAGATAACTCTACGGTGTACGATGGAGAGGATTGGCAATTGATGAGGCCGAACATAAAACATAATAAGGAACATTTGGCCAGCCCCCACACTAGACCTGGTTCAGCCACTTCATCAGAAATGTTAAAGATGGTGAACATAGTTTCATATAATCTAACTTGTTGGCGCAGCATAAATAGCCGTGACATGTCGTGATGGGATATGGGCTCAAACCACTCACAATCAATGCAATAATGAGCAGGAAAGAAATCGGCAAACATACACAAAAAGATAAGATTTTTACATGGTTCATCTCTTTAGGTACATCTATTGGTGGGAAAAACAAGTTACATTTAAAATTGAATAAATTTTCCTCTTTTTTTTTATTTTTTATTATCTTTTCTTAGCTCCCAATCCTTAAGAACAGTTAAGAACCCATTGCACATGCAACTATCTCTAAATGATGAAGAAAACCCTTCTTACCTTCTCTCACAATCCAGCTATCCTATTTTCTTTCTATGAAGAAATATCTTTTCACTTTGTATTGCTCAATGAGAAAACTTCAGAGAAGAAAGAACAAAATAGCTTCAATTTCTCTTGAGAAATTCTCTTATACAGAAAGTCCTCGCACCCAATTCTTTCTTGTACAAGGAGGGTACCACTTTTAAATTAAGAATCAAATCCCATCCATCAGATTGCATAACAATCCAATGGCTAAGAAACAGGACAAACGTACAATACTAATGAATGGAAGTCATTCAACCAAAGGTAAAGCCTCAAAACAGGACAGACTAGAGGATCTCAACCTTCTTGTCTAAGGAAGTGCCAAGGCAGTTTGATTTTGGGCCTCTTCCATTGAAGAATGGCCCTACTGATTCAACATAAGGAACACTGGGCCAGCCATAACGAGGTCCGGTCAGCCATCTCACCTGTAATACTAGCCCATATGCTCAAAGATGGATCCAGACCATTCAACCAAAGGCGCAGCCCACCAACAAGACTGACTAGTGTGGGTCACTGTTGTATGGGTCTGCTAACTCAACCATAGGATTGTTCATGGAGTGGAGCGCTCATAATCAGATTTGAGAAAACACCACCATGCTGGGGCCACGTGTCAATGGTAGGCTGTTACGTGCGAGACCACATGCTCTTGCTCGGCTCCAACCCTGCATTGCACGGTGCTCTTATTGAAGCTTCCCCATCCACGGTTACCCCCAGCATTTATTTGCCTCTTGTCTTTTACTGCACGTGTGGCCACCAACTTTCCGTATCTACCAAAACCACCCTCTTTAATGAAAAAGGGAATGGATCTGCTGCACCCAAAAGAGAATGTCCCCTCATGTCTCTACACACAAAAGATGAAATTTATATAGTTAAAACTCGAAAACTATAGAGAAATGAGAAAATAGGTACACATAAAATGCGGTTTATAAAGTTAAAACCGTTAAAAAGGTGATCGAATGAACATTTGCTCCCTAATTAAAAGAGGCACAAAATTCAAAATACTGTCACATGTCAGCTTGTAGTGTGGAGACACGAGGGAACATATTGTTTTAATTGGGTGTAGTAGATCCTTTCCCTAAATGAAACCCAACATTTGACCATTTTAAGTCATTATGTAATTTGTCAATTTCATTCCAAGTCTAGATGATAGGCTATGTTATCTAGAATGAGTGAGCTTACGAGTGTTTAGTGTGGAGACCACCACCATGGGGCTTGGATTATGTGAGAACGAAACTTGTGAGAACCATGAAAATGGCACCAAAGGGACTAACGCATCAGTACCAAAAAGTGATTTGCATTTTTTTGGGGGCACTTATCACTTTTCGGAGCAAATGTGTCCATACCCTGATGCCATTTTCACAGTTCTCACAAGATTCGTTCTCACCTAATTTTTAGTGATCACCATGATAAAGAAGAGGTTCAAGTGCAACAAGGCAAGGCATATCAAACAAAGAACTCAAGAAGAGACAAAAAGAAGTGTCAAGGAAGAACTAAGTCACCATCTTCAAGCCCAAAAGGTAAATCATGTATAAAACTAAATAGGTATTGTGTGGCAACTCTAGGAGACCCTCAAAGACCAATGTTTGATTTTAGGAAAGCCTTAAGACCAATGTATGCCCCTAGGTGCAATTGCTCAAAAACCTCCCATTAGAAAATGAGCCGAGAAGTGAGTATGAACATCTCAACTTAAAATGACCATAACTTTTGATCCCGACGTCCTCTCGGAACCCATAAGTACTCAAAACAATCGGTTCGAAAAATTTTTCCAAACATTTTGAAATCTATTGTGAGTTTCGCAATCGATTTGGGTGAAATTGATTGCAAAACTCACAATCGATTTTGAGTGTCCAAAGATTCAAATCGATAAGCCCAAACCGATTGCGATATGAGTTTTGAGACCCCAAATCGGTTTCTAAACCCCAAATTGGTTTAGAGGGCATTTTTGATAAATTTTTTGACACAAAATTCAAGACAATTTTTGTGAAACTTGAACCTCATTTTAGCACATCTAAAGGTCCAAAATGCTCCTCTATTTGCCATATGCCTATCTTAAGGCCATGGATGCTCTTCCCAACTAGAAAATGAAGCTTTTCCTTTATAAACCTAAGCTTTCAAAGGATTTAGAAGAAGTTTTCTCAAGAGATTAACAAAGGGGAAAGAAAAAGGTTTTTGGGCAAAAAGAAGAGCTCTACAAGCTCTACTCTCTCTACACTTTCATTCAAGCTTCCAACCTTCTAAAGGAGAATAAAAGAATTGTTGTCTCTCCCTTATGGCTACAAATGATAGTTCATTTGTAAGAGAAGAGAGGAGGAACATCGATGACGGTGCTCCTACATCTCCAAACATACAAACTACCAACCTAAAAGGTTGAGGTAACGCTTTTGCTTATATTTTGGAGTTTATTTATATTGTAG